>SJYC01118137.1:0-18872 GCA_006408675.1 Madoqua kirkii | reverse complement strand
TTGTCCAGTGCCATAAATGCTCATTTCACGCAGTTTGCTGGTTTTCCAGTTGTTCATGACTGGAGTGTAGTTCTGGACCCTGCCACTTTCTCGTGACTGGAAGTGGGCATCTAGGTCTGGATCAAATATAGGCATGCAATTAAATTTGAATTTCGAATAAACAGCAAGTCATTTTTAGTATAAGTGTGTGTACCATGTCGGCCGTCTGTGTTCTCACCATGGGAAGTGCCAGGAGGCCCCGAGGGACCAACTCCTCCCTGTGCCTTTTCTGTACTGAAGGTTTTTTAGAGCAAATCAAAAATCCCACAAAAGATTATTTTTCTCATTAAGGAATTCTACATCCTTTGGGAAGACTTGGACAATTTCTAAAAGGAAAAGTAAGCAAATTGCTGAATGCTAGAATCAGAAGGGACATGGGTGACCCCTGGTTTCACCAGCAGGCTGGGGTCCAAAGATGAATTTTCAAGATGCAGCTTGCCAACAGTACCCACCTTTGATGTTAGTGTCTCAAATGAGAGAATAATGAGGAAATAGCATCGAATAAGTGACATTTAAGCACTGGTCATAAAGTAATGCAAATTTGAGCTTGGAGTTGTTATTGTGATAATTCTGTAATTAGGAAAATGGCTAATAGCTTTTACTTAATGAGGGTATTATTGTAATTCTTTCAAACTTGACAAATTAAAAATGGTTTTTAATAGGAAAATTAATCCATGAAATGGAAATGAGACTTTTAATGATAGATTCTTGTTAAATGAAGATGTTTATTACCACTAATGGGCATAGAAGACAAAAATGCATCCCACAGGTGAAGATGAAGACTATCAATAGTCACTTTGTTTGAGGCCATCCCAACGAAAATTCCAGGGGCTAGGGGAGATGCTCGACAAGAACTAAAGCAGTGCATGTGTGTTTGGGTGGAAGCCAGTGAAAAGGAAAACTTACCAGTGTGAAGGTCCCAGAGAGTGAACTATGGTTGCAATAAGTTTCTTAATCAACATATTTAAATTTCCTTGCTTTATAAGTGTAGGATTTGTTTTTAAAATGTTCTATAATACTGGGATGAAAGTGGCCAAAGTCAGGTTGACTTTTGATAGTTAAACCTTAAAACCAAAACAGAACGGATCAGATCAGGCACAGGCCCAGACACAGAAGAGTTACCCAAAGAAACTGCCCCAGCTGCCCCTGTTCTGCCAGGGTCCTGGAGGCAGGACACTGCTGACCCTCAGCTCCTGTGTCTGTGCGTCCCCAGCTTTGTGGGCTGGTCCTCAGCACCCCCTCCAGCATCTACTCTGTTCTCCTGCCCACCTTTGGGTCTGTTTTTACACTTTGAGGTCCTGTCATCTTGAAATGGGAGGGGAGTTTGGGGGAGAATGTATACATGTGTGTGAACAGCTGTGTCCCTTCACTGTTCACCTGAAACTCACAACATTGCTTATTAATCGGCTATACCCCGATATAAAATAAAAAGTTAAAAAGATTCTGTCATCTTAAGTTTGATCCTTAGGGGGTGTGTTCATGCTTTTTGCACTGACTGAAGCTGGTACCGAGGTTCCGGACCCTCAGTTCCAGAGATGGTGACTCTGAGCCCCTGGCCAGTGTGTTTAGACTGTGATCACATTGGAATAGCTGATAAACAGGTGGCTGGTCACTGTGGAAACAGGAAAATGGGGCACACAATTTTTTCTACTTTGTCTTCTAACTCTTTTATTGAGCTTAAAAGTTTTCTGTTTTTATATTATTAACTACAAGAGCTATTTTTGTTTTCCAAATCTTTCATTTGCCACATATTCCTCGAAAAAATTTCTTGAACAGTCTGCTTTATGGATGCACTCTCTTTTCATTTTCTCTGATACTGTTAATAAAACCATAGGGGATGTTTCCATGTTAAAACATATATTTCATGTTAAAATATTTCTCAAATGTTGGCATATCACCAGGATGATGATAAGAGGCCCTGAGCTCCTGGGTGGCTTCATTGCAGCGTGGCCTTTGAGGCCAATTTGGAGAGAACCGTACCATGGTGTTATGAAGTCACCTTGGCTGGCCAGGTTCTTCGGGCAGGTTTCTCCAGTCTGCTGCCCAGGGGGAAGAAGATTAGATCTGAACACCTTTGGGATGCTGAGCATAGAGACCATTATTCTATCACAGAAAATTTAGCATTATTATAGTGCAACTATTTAATGCATTTCTCTAGTTAATCCGATAATGTCCTTTAAGGCTGTCTTTAAAAAATCCAATTAAGGATCAGGTGCTATCTCGTCTCTTTAGTCTCTTTTAAGCTCGATAGCTTGTGTGGGCTGGCTATTTGCAGGGTTCCCAACTTATTTTGAAAATTAAAAAATTGTTTTTAATAACCGATCCTATGATCAGGACTTAAGCCATGAAGCTGCTGGCGTTTAAGTTTTGAGAGAAGACGGGCGTTGTCCTAGAGGAACACGACCAAGCTGCACACGTGCTCCCTGCCACCAGGATGGGAGATGTGAGCTCACGTGCAGGCGGTAGGCGAGCCTGGGGCGGGGGGCGGCGGCCGCAGGCTGAGTCACAGCCCGGGTGCTTCTCCACGGGGGCTGCCGGGTCCCCTTGCACCCTGAAACAGTACGTTGTCAAACAGCACTCCAGCCACGGTGTTCAGGTCAGCCCCCGCCGCCACCCTGCTACTACACATCTTCACCGATAAACTAGTAATTTCTCCAAACTCACATGAAAAGCTGAGGAACCCATAAACTGACTGTTTTCACAATAATATCATGTTTTCTGTGTCTCTCTATTTCCCCATCTCATTTTCTTGGCAATTTTTCCTGTTTTGGAGAATATTGGAGAGGATCATTCCTGCGTATGGCTACAAGTATCATCCCTGAACTCTTCATCTGGTTCCTTTAAACTGCAGACATATATATTAATATATATATATCCATAATATTTTGGTATGGGCAAATTATTTGTCCTCTTATGGTTGGGCTCCCCTGTGGCTCAGTTGGTATAGAATCCACCTGCAATGCAGGAGACCCGGGTTCTATCCTTGGGTTGGGAAGATTCCCTGGAGAAGGGAGACCACCCACTCCAGTGTTCTGGCCTGAAGAATTCCATGACTCTATAGTCCATGGGGTCATAAAAAGTCTGACATGACTGAGTGACTTTCACTTCACTATGGTTGTTTTTAATTTGTACTTTTCAGTGGCAAAGAGAGTGGAATTTTTCCATATTTTCCTTTCAAGGCTGTTTAGCTTAATAGACGATTAATGGTGAAGTGATCATTGGAATAGATTATTTAGATGAAAACTAGCAAGTGTAAATAATAGCTTATCTTCATTGCACCCCTACTTTGGCCAAGCACCGTGCTGGCATTTCACATGTAATATCCAGTCCTTAGACTCTAACAGGCTCCTGGTGAGTCCACCCATGAAACTTGTTTATTATTTGATAGAGCTGGCTTTCTCAGTGTGTTTATTTACAAGATTGATAACAATTAGCCTCTTCCCTTTTCAATTTGTTCACAGGGTTCTTGAGGCAAGAACACTGGAGTGGTTTGCCATTCCCTCCTCCAGGGCACCATGTTTTGTGAGAACTCTCCACTCCGACTCGTCTGTCTTGGGTGGCCCTGCATGGCATGGCTCATAGTTTCATTGAGTTACTCAAGCCCCTTTGCCACGACAAGGCTGTGATCCATGAAGGCTGGGCCAAAGCAGAAAAGATGCTCAGCTTTGGTGGTAAAAATAAAGGCCCATGCTATAAAGATCAATATTGCATAGGAACCTGGAATGTTAGGTCCAGGTACTGAGGTAAATAGGCTGGGAAAAATTGAGGATGGGAGGATAAGGTGGCCACAGAGGATGAAATGGTTGGATGACATCACTGTCTAGATGGACGTGAGTTTGAGTAAACTCTGGGAGACGGTGGAGAACAGAGGAGCCTGGTGTGCTGCAATCCATAGAGTTGCAGTCAGACATGGCTTAGTGACTGAACAAAAACAGCAGGCCTCTTCCTTATGCCGGGAGGACCTGGGAGCTGTTCGAGTGTGAGAATGAAGAAGGCTGTGATTCTAAGACGTCTTGTTTTCCTTTCGTAGTTGGGAGACATCGCACCTGCTCAGACTCTGATGGAAGCGGTCTATTTGCAAGCATGAAGCCGTGTTTGAAGGAGAAAGGAGGGATAACCGAGTGTAAAGTTTAATTCTCCACAGTTCTCATAGTTTCCTGGTGGATTTTTGAATTATTATCATTCCAGTGACTAAGTGAAAGTGCTCATTTATGGCTCTTGCTATAATGTCTTATTTATAAGACTAAAAATGACCACGGTGTTTGTCTCCTGCTTGAGCAAGTTCCTTCCAGGTTAGCGCCCGGTGCTCTGTGGCGCTTGCCAGGTTTTCAGGGGAGCAGCATGCACATACAGCCTTTGAAGTTGCGGTCAATGGTGCTTGAGTCAGATGCCAACACACAGATTCTTAATCACTTGGTTATTCTGCAACCTCCTGGTCCCCCAGACTTGAGTGCTCATCTACGGAAACACTGGAGTGCTGGTTCTTCCTTTGTCTCTGCTGCCCCAGACACTTCTCTGGGGAGTCGGGCAGTGTAGACCAGCTGGATCTGATCAGATACAGTCGCAAGCTGTGATCTGAGCTTCACGGCTTCAGAAAGGCAACTTTGACATTTGATTTCAAAAGCCAAAAACCACAGGGCTTCCCTCGTGGCTCGTTGGTAAAGAACACACATGTGTCAATGCGGGAGACAGGGGTTCAATCCCTGGTCAAGGAAGATCCCATATACCTCAGAGCAGTTAAGTCCACGCACCACAGCTACTGAGCCTGTGCTTTAGAGCCGAGGAGCCACAAAACTGCTGAAACCCCCTTGAGCCTGTGCTCTGCAACAAGAGAAACCATCTCAACGAGGAGCCCCTACCACCACTGGAGAGCAGTCCCAGTCATGGCAGCTAGAGAAAGTCTGCAAAGCAACAAGGACCCAGTACAGCCAAAATAAATAAATAAAAGACATTAAAAAAGAATTTTCAAGGAACCAAAGAGTTACATTAAAAAAAAAAAAACAACCTCTCAACTGTAAAGAAAAAAACCCAAAACCATGGAAAAGAAAACATGTTCTTTATATTGTGCCATAAAGTAGGAATATAGACATGTGTTCATAGGTTTTACCTTTAGAAAATTCACTTCAGCAAAAACACCTGATGGATACAGTATATTAATATATATATATATATATAATTTAGAAAGATGGTGATGATGATCCCATATGCGAAATAGAAAGAGAGACACAGATATAAAGAATAGACTTTTGGACTCTGTGGGAGAAGGCGAGGGTGGGATGATTTGAGATAATAGCTTTGAAACACGTATATTACCATGTGTGAAACAGATCACCAGTCCAAGTTCGATGCATGAGACAGGGCGCTCAGGGCTGGTGCACTGGGATGACCCTGAGGGATAGGATGGGGAGGTACATATGTACCCTACACGCTCACACACCCACACCCCCACTCACTCACATGCTATGCACTCTCACACACACACCACAACCCTCAGCTGGGGACTCTTGAGAGATCACCTTCCGAGGGGAGAACCACCCATCGGTCTTTACCGGCTCATCCTCGTCCTCCCTGAGCCTCTGTGCTCCCAGGCCGAGAGGGGGGGAATACCTCCAACTCCTCCAGGAAGCGAGGGGTCCTCTCCAGGGGAGTCGAGAGGAAGGCTCAGCTGGCGGTGAGCACGTGTCACGGTAACTGCAGCAGAAACGGAAGCAGAGCTGAACCATCGCCGCTGGTCCCATCCAAGGCTGCTCTCGCCTGTTTGATCTCATTCATGCTGCCGTTGCCACATGTCTTGAAATGGAGTGAAGGTTAACTGCTGATTTACGAGGACAAATAAAACAGACCAAGGGGGCTCAGACAAAACGGTTTTGCTCCGCTGGATGCATAATACACATTTACAAAAAAGATCTGGCCCTCCATGTATACATGACAGACGGCAGGAATTTCAAGATTGCTACTGCAGCCAGGCTCTCAGGTAGCTAATGTGCATTTTTAAAGTTTTGTAAATATGCACTCTGATGATGGATGGTCCCTGACACGGAAATAATCTCTGTTATGAAAGCCCTTAAACGCACTGCATAAATTTGATGTTTGTGTTCTAGCGTTCTGGAGCCAGCCGCAGGCACTTCCTGAGTCCTCTGCGCTGAAACAATCGCCCCACTCACACTTGTCAGAGATGAGGTCCTGCGCTGCGATGTTACAGGCTGGTTTATGACCTGCCTCTCAGAACAGATGCACTATCCTCCTTCACGTGAATGCTGACTCACTTGGTGCTTCTATGAATAAAAGGCATGTATCCGAACTCCATCCCTCTCAGATGAGGTCGTCCTGTGTGCACTACAACAGTGCATCCAGACGGCTGGCCAGGAGGAGGGGAGGTTTTGTGTGTGCCTGGTTGTTCTGTTGTGTCTGACCCTCTGCAACTCCATGGACTGTAGCCTGCTAGGCTCCTCTGTCCGTGGAATTTCCCAGGCAAGAATACTGGAGAGGGTTGTCATTTCCTTCCTGACCCAGGGGATCTTCTTGACCCAGGGATCAAACCCACATCTCTTGTGTCTCCTGTATTGACAGGCAGATTCTTTTACCACTGAGGCCACCTGGGAAGCCCTTTGGGAGCTTTTGAAGCCCTTCTTGTTGTTCAGGTACTCAGTCGTGTCTGACTCTTTGTGACCCCATGGACTGCAGCACATCAGGCTTCCCTGTCCTTCACAGTCTCCTGGAGATTGCTCAAACTTATGTTCATTGAGTTGGTGATGCCATCCAACCATCTTATCCTCTGGGGTCCTCTTCTCCTGCCTCTAATCTTTCCCAGCATCAGGGTCATTTCTAATGAGTTGGCTTTTGGCATTAGGTGGCCAAAGTATTGGAGCTTCAGCTTCAGTATCAGTCCTTCCAATTAATATTCAGGATTGATTCCCTTTAGGATTGACTGTTTTGATTTCCTTGCCATCCAAGGGACTCCCAAGAGTCTTCTGCAACACCACAGTTCAAAAGCACCAGTTCTTCTACGTTTGCCTTCTTTATGGTCAAACTCTCACATCCATACATGACTCCTAGAAAAACCATAACTTTGACTATATGGACCTTTGTTGGCAAAGTACTGTCTCTGCTTTTTAATATGCTGTCTAGGTTGGTCATAGCTTTTCTTCCAAGAAGCAAACATCTTTTAATTTCATGACTGCAGTCACGACTTGCAGTCATTTTGGAGCCCAAGAAAATAAAGTCGGTCGCTATTTCCATTTTTTCCCAGTTTATTTGGCATGAAGTGATAGAACTGGATTCCTTGGTCTTCATTTTTTGAATGTTGAGTTTTAAGCCAACTTTTTCACTCTCCTCTTTCACTTGCATCAAGAGGTTCTTTAGATCCTCGCTGCTTTCTGCCATAAGGGTGGTATCATCTGCAAATCTGAGTTTATTGATATTTCTCCCAGCAATCTTAATTCCAGCTTGTACTTCATCTAGCCCAGGATTTCACATGATGTACTCTACATATTAGTTAAATTTGAAGGCCTGGAAAAATAACATTCAATGGTCTGATGTGGAAACCACAGTGGGAAGAGCAACCAGGAACTGTTTTATTGTAAATGCATTTTCTTCTCTCACTCAAGACACACCCCAGCTTCTCACCACAGCTCACTTCATGATGCCCTTGCTGTGCGGAAAGCATCTGAAATACCGTCCGAAGGGTGGACCTCAGGGATTTTTTCATGGGTTCTCTCACATTTCATGGCAGAATCTAGTTTTCCCTCATGACAATGACAATGTGATTGCAGTAATGCATTGTTCATGGTGCCTCACAGCTAAGTTCATCTTTCCAATGTTATGCTCATCACACCACACCTTTACCTAAAAGTTTCAGCGCAGATGAAGTTCATGCTCTTTCACTTGGTCTGCAAGACTTTCCAGAATTTGAGTCAACATGATTTTTCAGGCTCTTCTTTTCTTCTTTTTCTCATCTCACAGTCACACCTACCTGAGCCCAGGAAAAGAATTCACGTTTCCAGCATCCAGGTCTCAAAGCTTTTCTTCATCCTCCAAGGGCTTGCCCAGATTCCTTTCTCCACTAATATTTATTTTGGATATCTGGGACGTCTATGATCTACCCAGCCATGTAGGGTGTACAGAAGACACATGGACAAGCATACACACACACGCACATAGGATTGAAAGGGAGGCAAACACAACCACTGCAGTTTAAAAATGAAATATGCCTGAGGCCTGGTGCTGACCCAGGGAGGAGTGTGCTAGTCTGTTTTCAGAGGTAAGGGATATTGTAGAGAGGGTTCTAAGGGATGAATAGAAGTTCGTGTGGAAGACAAAGGGAGTCACTCAAAGGGGGAGAGGAGGGATGAAGTTTTCCCCAGAAAAGCTGGGTCAAGGTCCCATCCTCAGGGCATCTAGGCCAGGCTAAGTAGCTAGTCTCTATACATGACAGAAAATGAGAGTGTTTGAGGTAGAAAAAAGACCAGTTAGAACACCAGGTTATGCAGCAGTGGGAGGGAGAATTGGAGGAGGGGTGCTGGAAGCAAGGGTGGGTGAAATCCCAGTGACACGGGTCTTCCCATTCAACTCCCACACTTGGGTTTTCTTTCCCTAAGTCCTAAGATCAAGTGGCAGTATTGTTCACTTGGCAGTTAGTACTGCTCTCTCTATCTTTACATATAGCAGTGAGATAATGAAGAACACTTGTTGGTCTCTGCCCCAACTCTTGAGACTCTGGTGGCTTCTGGGTGACAGGAGAGTCTTTTGTTCTAAAGAGCAGACCCTGGGTGGCTCCTGGATGGGAATGGTCACGGGAAACAGCTGCCCACGTTTAGAAGCTTGGCATCTTCATTTCCGCTCTCCACCTTCTCTTGAGAAGAGAGAGGGGCTGAAAATGGAGAGTTTAGGATGGATCGTGTTTGCGTAGTGGAGCCTCCAGCCACCCTCCAGGGACAGAGTCTGGTACAGGAGCTCTTCTGAGCTGGTGGACCTGTGGGGGTGCTGGGAGAAAGGCCTGCCCGACAATGCAGGGGAACTCGACTGCTCAGCCAGACCTCCCCAAGTGTCTCCTCCATCTGGGTGTTCATCTGTGCCCTTTGACACACGAGTAAACACAAGAAGCATTTCCCTGTGATCTGTGAGCTGCTCTTGCAAGTTAATAGAACCCATGGCGGGGTTGTGGGAGCCTCTGATCTGTCGCCAGTTAGTCAGCAGCGTGACCTGCTCTTGCACTTGGCATCCTGATTTGGAGGTGGCCGTCAAAACGTCCAAACTTGTAGCTGGTCAACCAGAAGCACAGGTGATGACCCACATCTCAGGTGGTGAGAGGCAGTCCTGTAGGGCTGAACCCCTCAGCCTTGGGATCTGGGGTCTGATGAGGTCTTCAGGATGACCACGCTAGAACTGAATTGAATGGCTGCATGCCCGCTTGCTATCCTAGAGAAATGACCACCTGGTGCCCAGGTGTGTGGTGCTCTGGGTGAGGATGGTAGAAGGGAAGATGGTTTTTTTCCCTGTGTAGGAGGAAAAAGTTGAGTTTTTCCTTTATAATGGCTTTTTTTTGGTTTCACTTGTTTGATTATTTCACAGTTATCAGTAGCAACAAAGATAGCCTTGGTGACAAATTCCATGAGGCTGAGCTTCGCTCCCTTTTTGTATGGTGTCTTACATGGTTCTGTGGCTTCCCTGGTGGTGCAGAGGTTAAAGCATCGGCCTGCAATGTGGGAGACCTGGGTTTGATCCCTGGGTTGGGAAGATCCCCTGGAGAAGGAAATGGCAATCCACTCCAGTATTCTTGCCTGGAGAATCCCATGGACAGAGGAGCCTGGTGAGCTACAGTCTACGGGTTGCAAAGAGTCGACTGAGTGACTTCTCTTCACTTCACTTACACGGATCTATGGAAACTGTGTATTCCAAAAATTATCTGTTGAATCTAAAGTCAGGCTACTTTGGAGAACTCCCTACCAGGGTGAAACGATATGGGATCATGTTCACTACCAAGGATTCTTTAAACGTGTATGCTATTTGCCAGTTCATGATAAGGCTTCAGTCACATATGAAAAGAATGTGAAATAAAAATGTCAATGTGAAAGATAGAAACTGTTAGGATTCCTATGGAGGTGGCGATTCAGAGGGATATGTCACTATATCTTTGCACTTTGACATTTAAAATGCATTGAAGTCTCCTGTTGTTGTTCAGTTGCTCAGTCATGTCCAACTCTTTGCAACCCCGTGGACTGCAGCACACCAGGCTTCCCTGTCCAACTCATGTCCATTGAGTTGGTGATGCCATCCAAACATTTCATCCTCTGTTGTCCCCTTTCTCTAAATCTCTCTAATTCTTCATATCAGTGTGAATTTTATGAAACAGCAGTGAAAATCTCAGTATTATAACTTTCTGAATTGTTTCATAAACTAAGAGGCTTGTAGCTGAGTTCTCCTGGGTAGTGATGCCCTTTTTGCCTGTCTCTTGGTCACATCTTACAATTCCTGGGAGGAGAATGTGTTACGAACTCAAGGTAGTTCATTGACAGATGAAGAGATAAAGATGTTGTGGTACATATACACAATGGAATATTAGTCAGCCATAAAAAGGAACACGTTTGAGTCTGTTCTGATGAGGTGGATGAACCTAGAACCTATGATACAGAGTGAAGTGAGGCAGAAAGAGAAAGGTAAATATCATATTCTAAGGCACATATATGGAATATAGAAAAATGGTACTGAAGAATTTATTTACAGTGTAGCAATGGAGAAACAGACATAGGGAATAGATTTATGGACATGGGGAAAGGGGAGGAGAGGGTGAGATATATGGAAAGGGTGACTTACATTACCATATGTAAAGTAGATAGCCAATGGGAATTTGCTGTATGGCTCAGAAAATTCAAATAGGGGCTCTGTATCAACCTAGAGAGGTGGGGTGGGGAGGGAGGTGGGAGGGAGGTTCAAGAGGAAGGGGATATGTGTATACCTATGGCTGATTCATGTTGAGGTTTGACAGAAATCAGCAAAATTCTTTAAAGCAGTTATCCTTCAATTAAAAAAAAAAGAACTCAAGGTATTAAGGTAGTCTGCAAAGAGACGATAAGATATGATTTGGTCCCGCATGCCGAGAGGCAGAGGAACATGGAAGTGACATCTTTTGGAGGAAGATGAGTTGAAGCTGGAGCTCTAAGATCCAGGTGAGTGCGCTTTTCCAGTCTTGAGTCTGGATGATGGGCGTTTTCTGACCTCAGCTCCGTTGACATCAGGGCCATGTCTGCGGGGTGTGCTGGTGTTCCTCTGGTCATTCGCCCTATCTGGTCCTTGGCTCCCTTGGATGTTCCACCTCTTCTAGTTGCCTGAGGTGCCACAGGCTTCATTTTAGGGGGGTGATTCTTCCTGTCTCCAGGGGCTGTGCTTCACTCTGTTCCCAGGTATGTTCAGCTCTTTAAAGAATCTCCCCAAGGGGCGCCGCCTGCTCTGACGTGTTTTGTGCTCACGGCGGGGTCAAGAAGCCAGGAGGCCCTGCCTGCTCCCAGGTAGGCCTCTGGTGAAAACTGCGTCTCCATCTGCCTTTACCACATTCCCATCTGTATGGGTATGGATGGCCTGACAGTCGCAACCTGTTTCCTGTGGACCTGGCGTAGAGTTCTCCATTTAGTTGGTGAGCCACTGTGTTTGGCTTCTTTCCCTTAGGCTTGTTTGTGAAGCCTCCGTTTTCTGCATATCTTTTCTTCTGCTGGCTGAGGTAAATACATCTCTGCCCATTTTTCATCTTTGAGACAGAGGACAATCGCATGGTGTAGCCTGCTCCTCAGGAGGAAATGTTTCCTGTGACAAGAACGAAGCTTCGCAACCTGTGGAAAATAAAAGAAGCATCATTGATCTCTGGCTTGTGAAGAGAGGAATAATAAAGGAACCCTCCCAGTACCACTGTGTGCAGTCTTGAGCATGCCTGTCCTGAGTGTTTCCTCATCTGTGAAGTGGTGGTAACAACATCTGCTCCGTAGGGTCGCTGCCATGAGAATTAAATAAGGTCGTTTGAAAATGCCCCTCACATGTCCTGGCACACAGAGAGGGCTCAAGAAGGAGTTGATGTTAGACTGGATTTTTTTCAAGAGGGAAACAAAATTCACCTTTCTTCCAACACTTTTGCATAATTCCAAGGTGAAAGTTTCCAAATATATACTTGGTACAGTTTCCACCAACACCTAAGCAACCGACATGTCAGCACAATAGTGATTAGGAAAGTGCAGTGTGGGTGGATCTCCATACTTATCAGAGTCATTTGGGATGTGGGTGGAAAAGACACATTCCTTGGTTCTACCCCAGACCTACAGCTCAATATCAGAAAACTAAACAGCCCAATCAGAAAATGGGCAGAAGACTTACATAGACATTCTCCAAGGAAGACATACATATGGCCAAGAGGCACATGAAAGGCACCTCACACCAGTCAGAATGGCCATCGTCAAAACGTCCGCTCACATATACACACGTGTGTGTGTGTGTGTGTGCTCAGTCATGTTCAGCTCTTTGAGACCCCCTGGGCTGTAGCCCATCAGGTTCCTCTGTCCATGGCATTTTCCAGACAAGAATACTGGAGTAGGCTGCCATTTCCTACTCTCTCTCTCTCTCTATATATATATGTGTGTGTATATATATATGTATATATAAAATGTCAACTAAATTTACAGAAAGCATTTGCTTTCTCCATGAAACTACACAGCCATGTTATTACTGAATATTCTGAAAAGACATCACAAGACCTCCCTCTTTCATGTCCTAATTCTGTCTCAGAGTCAGGCAAGAAATCTTTCTTAACTCTCTGGCTTTATTATGAGAACACAGAATTCTTTTACACACTTCCTACATCTCGGGACGATGGTTGATGATAATTTCAAACACATTAACATTCACCATTTTGAAATGACCTGTTGAGGATCTGTGCGCCTCACTGATGCTGTGACCCTGGCGTTGGCCGGTCACCCTTCCTGGGGAGGGCGGCGTGCCGTCCTGAGCTGGGCTGGTCTGGGTGAGAATGCAGGTGGAGGGCCCTTTGCCAAAGCCCTGGAAATGACTCACTGACGCATTTCAATTCAGAAATCCATGCCGTTCAGGAAACAGTAGTAAATTTGGGGAATTAAGCGGGCCATTCATAATTAAACACCTGGAGTGCAGCGCTGATGTGTTTCCTTCCTGAAACGGCAGCCGGATGCCCTCAGCCACACGTGGCGTCTCCTCCCATTTTCTGTTACTCTTCTTTGCCGGCAGCATGTTCCCGCTTCTCAAACAGAGGTAACTCCGGCCCATTCCCGTTCATTTCCTTGTACACCTTTTCATAGTTCTCCCGCAATAATAGATGTTCACCTATTGACTAGAGAGGAATTCTTTTGCACTTCTGTGGAGTTTTGTCAATTAGATTAGAAAACAGCAAGGAGGGAGTGAGAAAAGATTTCTGTCTTGCTTTTCACGTGCCACAGGTAATGACCCCAGCGCCCATGACATGGCTGGATTCAGCTACAGACAACGTGGAGCATTCACTCAGCATTCAGTTCTCGCCCCGAGAAGCTCCCAGATTTCTCAGCGCTGTCTGACTGGTGGAGGTCAGCCTGCCCAGTGCTTTGAAGGGCTGCAGTTTACCGCTGGTGGGTAGGGCTCTGGGTGACAACTTCTTTGAAAGCAGGCGCTGGGTTCTTTTGATTAAATATAGAAAAGCTAGCTAGAAGCCTTGGCATGGAATTTGAAAGGAGACCTCCAAGAATTTTTCAACTCTCTAATGCTTTAATGTCTTGAACGGGTCAAATGAATGCAAAACCTGAAAGAAAATAAGAGAGCGTGAAGTTTCCATGGACCGGGAGGAATGGCTGTGGCTTCAAGAACCAAATGAAGGAGAGGCTCGGCTTTTCTGCATCATGAACACTCACTTTGCTTGATCTGGGAGGTGTGCCTGAGTTTGGGGGCATGCTTTCCCTCTTATTCCTTGAAACTTCTTCCAGTCGTGCTGGACAGAAGGCTCCCTCCCCTGATGTCCTTCCTATAAAACGTATCATCTTTGCTCAGAACATTTTTGCCAAGGATTTGCCTGGCAATGCAGGAGATGCAAGAGATACGGGTTGCACCCCGGGGTCAGGAAGATTCCCTGGAGAAGAAAATGGCACCCTACTCCAGCGTTCTTGCCTGGGAAGTTCCATGGACAGAGGAGCCTGGCGGGCTACATACAGTCCACGGGGCTGCAGAAGCAGACGCGACTGAGCACAGTAGGGCAATACGATACCTTGCTCTGAACCGCGGGCTCCTCCTCGTTGCCCACATATCCACTGTCACTCAAATGAGTGCCTCTGGCGTCCGCCTGTGATTCGGCTTCCACTGTGAACAGTTCTCAGCTCCTTCTCTGTTTCTCCCTGTCTTTCTTGTCCTCCAGGCTCAGGACTACAGCACATGAATCAGATTCCTGCTTTCCCCGCTCAGGCCTCACCCCTCCCCGCCTGAAGGACGCTCACCAGGCTGGCCCGACAGGAAGCAGAGTCGTCCACCCTCGGGGCAGGACTGACCAGTCTGACCCCCTTAGCACTCAGCCTGGGTATCTTAGGGCTCTTTTCCATTTTCTCGTGTGAAGAGCTTTAAGTACTTAGTGCCAATACTGGTCAGATCCCTGAAGACAGAGCATCTTACGACTCCCCCGCCCCGAGCCTCCATTTTCTCATCTGAAAAACAGAGCTAATAATACCTCCCTGTCTACCTGGTAGGTTTCAGGGAAAATTCAAGATGAGCAGGGGGTGCGGGTGGGGGAGAACTTCCTGAATCGTAGGTCGTACAAACATTAGGTGCTACTGTTGCTTTGCTTTCAGTATACTAAGTCCACTCAAGTGTTTGCCCTGGAATCATACTAAAAAATTCACAAGAGATTCCCTTGACAGGACTTTTTGTCTCAGAAAATAAATGTCATAGTTTCAATACTAGTCATTGTTAGCTACAGTTTTTTGAGGGCTCACAAAAAAGACACAAGGTAGACATACCCAGATTCCCCCAAAATTCTCAGAGAAGAGTGTATTCTAATTTACCTAATTTCTGGCTAACTGGCTCATGGAAAATCCTTTTCTTTGAACCTCATTCTTGAATATCTAAAGGTCTCCACTGATTTTTTTTTCCATTGGAATAAGTATAATATATAACATGAATCTTTAATGCTTCTCATCTTAGATAAAGAATTGCTGTATTTAAAAATATTAACTGCATCTCCTGCAGTCCTAATCCAAGTTTAATTGAAAAATGTTGGTTGAAATCCAACAGTTATGGAGGCCTCAGATCTGCTCATCTCTTTTTTTTAAAGGTAGAGTTTCCATGATGTTTCTATTTAGAGTGAGGACGCGTTCACAGGGAAATGTCACATGTATTACTGTCGTGTTTTCTTACCTCCCAAATGGAATCAGCAAACGCTTTCTGATTCTGAGGGCAGGCTTAGTGTGGTGAGGACAGAGGGCCCCCACGTTGCAAATGCCATACGCTCACTCTGCATACTGACTCCAGTCCAGTTCATTAAACCAGAGAAAAGAGCAATGTGTATTGAGTTGGTTCCTGTTTTGGGTGCAGTCATTACAGAATTAATTTTGGGATAATTGTGGGTTCCTCAGCATAACAGTCTTGAACCAGGCATGCCTGATCTAAAATGGATGTAATGAAGTTCCATGCAGCACCAAGTTTATAAAGAAAGTCTAGGAACCATAGCATCTTGTGACTCGATGCCTTGGTCACGGGTATGGTTCATATCGTCACGTTTGAAACAGACTTCTGGATGTAACGGTAAATACTGGCAGTGATGTGTGCCCTTTACGGCCTCTTGGCTCTGCTCTAGCCGCAGCAGACGTGAGGGAGCTCTGGAGAGGCACAGCTGGTCCAGTTGGGGGACGCCTTACAGGGAGGCTGACTCTGAGCCAAGAGACTGGGGCACAGAGTGGGCGAGCCACAGCATGCCTTGAGTGATGGTCTCATGGGATGCTCAAAGCCAGGTGGCCACCCGGTCCCCAGGGGTGCTCCATGACTCCAGGAGAAGAGAGACAACTTCATCCAGTCCTCACAGTATGTGAAGCGAAGGGAATGACCCTTTTTAATAACAAAGAGATTGAGTGATGGTCTCATGGGATGCTAAAGCCAGGTGGCCACCCGGTCCCCAGGGGTGCTCCATGACTCCAGGAGAAGAGAGACAACTTCATCCAGTCCTCACAGTATGTGAAGCGAAGGGAATGACCCTTTTTAATAACAAAGAGCCTCAGCCTCACCGAGGTTAACATCTTGCCTGAGGCTGCCAAGTTTGTGCCCATGGTGGTTCCGTGATTCTGGGGTTTATTTTACTCCTGGGAATTAGCTCTAGCGCAATTGTGAAAATGATGGTTTGCTCATCCCGGAAGTGGAAGCTAATGCAGCTCTACCAAGTAATGGAAAGACTGGTTGGGGAAATCAGGAGAACTAAGCCCACTTTTCTAAGTCCCGAGATTAATAGTTGGCATGTGCACACAGCTATTACTTGAGTTGGCGTGTTCAGGGTGGGTGGTGAACCCAGCCAAAGCCTTTCAATTCCCTTGCGGTTCGCTGACCTCTCTGGCTAGGTCACCTTGGGCTTGAAGAAGATTCAGGATTCCAGATTTCTTGTTTCTGCTTTAGGTCATCGACTTAAAAAATATACAATGTGGGGGTTGTGAGTTAAGCTTCATTTGGGGCAAAATGAGGACTGCAGCCTGGGAGAACAGGAACTCAAATAGCTCCGAGAGACTACTCCAAAGTGGCAGTGGGAAAGGTCGGTATGTATGTGATTTTTGTGAAGGGGGAATCCATGCAGTAAAGCACATATGTTTTTTGTAGAAAGTTTCTGCTGGTCTTGTGAAGCTTCTGCTAGTCATGGGAAGCAATCGTCATCTTAGATTTTAGAGATTTTCTAGATTTGAGGAGATATAAGAAGTGGGCTCATGAAATCAGTTCCTGAGAATATCTAACTATCTGAAGACCTGTCCTGCCATTTTTCCCCAAGCACAGAGCACCGTATTTCTACTCTCCACCCTGAACTCCTAAAGGGAGTGTTGAAAGTCAGCAGCTGCAGCAGTTCATAATTTAACTTTTATAGAGATAGATGGCAATGGCCCATGGCAAGTGCCAACTTGTAGTAAGGGATTGGTTTTTTTTTCAATGTTTTTTATTTTGTATTGAGATATAGCCGATTAACAATGCTGTGATAGTTTCAGGTGAATAGTGAAGGGACTCAGTTGTATATATACGTATATCCATTCTCCCACAAACTCCCCACCCATCCAGGCTGTCACATAACATTGAGTAGATTTCCCTATGCCATACCTTGTTGGTTCTCCATTTTAAATATAGCAGTGTGTTCAAGTCCATCCCAAACTCCCTAACTATCCTACACAGGGTTGGTTTCGGTGGAGGAAATTTCTGTAGGCATGAGGAGTGTTATACAATATCTCATAGCATCTTGCATCTTCTAGCTATTCTCTAAACATCTGTCAGATAACAAAATTGTTTTTCAGTCACCAAGTCCTGTCTGACACTTTGGGACCCCATGGACTGCACCATGCCAGGCCTCCCTGTCCTGAATTCACCATCTCTTGGGGTTTGCCCAAGTTCATTTCCATTGGATCTGTGATGCCATCCAACCATCTTATTCTCTGTTGCCCTCTTCTCCTTCTGCCTTCAGTCTTTCCCAGCATCAGTTTTTTTTTTTTTTCCCCCCAATGAGTCACCGGGTCACATCAGGTGGCCAAAGTGTCGGCGCTTCAGCTTCAGCATCAGTCCTTCCATTGAGTATTCAGGGTTGATTTCCTTTAGGCTTGACTGGTTTGATCTCCAAGGGACTCTCAGGAGTCTTCTCCAGCACCACGATTTTAAAGAAACAATTCTTTGGCACTCTGCCTTCTTTATGGGGCAACTCTCACATCCATGCATGACTACTGGAAAGAGCATAGTCTTGACTATACAGATGTTTATCTGTGATATGATGTCTTTGCTTTTAATACGCTGTCTAGGTTTGTCATACCTTTCCTTCCAAGAAGAAATCGTCTGATTTCTTGGCTGCAATCACCATCCGCAGTGATTTTAGAGCCCAAGAAAAGGAAATCTATCACTGCTTCCACATTTGCCCCTTCTATTTGCCTTGAACTGATGGGACTGGATGCCCTGACATTATTTATTTTAATTTTGAGTTTCAAACCAACTTCTTCAGTTTTTTTCTATAAAGTTGAATTAATTGCAACAATGTGATTGGTAAATTTAATTGGCCACTGGATGTCGCTGTTTACCCACCAACAGAGGATCACCTTTTTTTTTTTTTTTCCCTCCTTTTTCCCATCCACCACTTGGTCAGGACAAAGCCTGTGGAAGCAGCTCCAGGTGCAGAGATTTCAAGCTTATTTCTCGTAAGTAACGTGCTTTCTCTTGGGAAAAGAGTGGGTCCTGAGTTATTCAATTCAGGATATTTTCTACTCATAGCAATTTAGATTGAGAACTGGTACATTTTTTTCCTTTTATCCCCATAAAGAAAATTTCTTTTGCTAACACGAACAAGAGCTATCTTAAATTCATCCTGGAAACAGCAACATTAGTTAATTCAAGACTGTGAACTTTCATATATAACTTCATACAACACTGTTGGGCTTTCCTGGTGGCTCAGTGGTAAAGAATCTGCCTGCAATGCAGGAAATGTGGGTTCGATCCCTGGGTCAGGAAGATCCTCTGGAGGAGGGCATGGCAACCCAAGCCAGTATTCTTGCTGGGGAATCCCCTGGAGAGGCGCCTGGTGGGCTACAGTCCATGGGGTCACAGAGAGTTGGACACAACTGAAGCGACGGAGCTCACACACGAAA
>SJYC01118135.1:0-32557 GCA_006408675.1 Madoqua kirkii | reverse complement strand
TATTTCGAGGAACTTTTAAATTTTCTTGACTTTGAATGGCCAAGGGGCAGGGGATTTTCATAAAGCTTAGGAGATGGGGCATGGGTTGGAAACATTAGAATTGCATCTGAGGGAGAGGACTCTGGATTTAATCCTGAGGACTTGCTCAGATCTTTAAATTGGAATATTTGAGTAATTTCAGAGTCGGGAGAAGGAGGCATGGACTACGGTGTAAGAATACTGGGCAGCATAACCTGCCATCAGACATATTCCGTCCCACCCTTCTTGGCATGGGCGGCCAGAAGGCGGGCCTTTGGGGGCACAGTTCAATTCAGTTCATTTCCGTCACTTAGTCATGTCGGGCATGGACTGCAGCATGCCAGGCTTCCCTGTCCATCACCAATTCCTGGGGCTTGCTCAAACTCATGTCCCTTGAGTTGGTGATATCATTCAACCATCTCATCCTGTTATATCCTTTTCCACCTGCCTTCAATTTTTCCCACCATCAGGGTCTTTATCAAAGAGTCACTTCATTGCATCAGGTGTCCTAAATATTAGAGCTTCAGCATCAGTCCTTCCAGTGAATATTTAGAGTTGATTTCCTTTAGGATTGACTGGTTTCATCTCCTTGTATTTCAAGCGACTCAAGAGTCTTCTTTAACACCACAGCTCAAAAGCTTCAGTTCTTCAGTGCTCAGCTTTCTTTATGGTCCAGCTCTCACATCCATACATGACTACTGGGAAAACTGTAATTTGACTGCCTTGACCTTTGTTGGCAAAGTAATGTCTCTGCTTTTGAATATGCTGTCTAGGTTGGTCATAGCTTTTCTTCCAAAGAACAAGCATCTTTTAATTTCATGGCTGCAGTCACCATCTGCAGTGATTTTGGAGCCCAAGAAAATAAAGTCTCTCACTGTTTCCATTGTTTCCCCATCTTTTGCTATGAAATGATGGGACTGGATGCCCTGATCTTTGCTTTTTGCAAGTTGAATTTTAAGCCAGCTTCTTCACTCTCCTCTTTCACTTTCATCAAGAGGCTCTTTAGAGGTTCTTCAATTCCTCTTTGCTTTCTGCTGTAAGTTTGGTGTCATCTGCATATCTGAGGTTATTGACATTTCTCCAGGCAATCTTGATTCCAGCTTATGCTTCAGCCAGCCTGTCATTTCTCATAATGTACTCTGCATATAAGTTAAATAATCAAGGTGACAATATACAGCCTTTGCATACTCCTTTCCCAATTTAGAAACAGTCCGTTGTTTCATGTCCAGTTCTAACTGTTGCTTCTTGACCTGCATACAGATTTCTCAAGAGGCAGGTCAAGTGGTCTGGTATTCCCATCTCTTGAAGAAGTTTCCACAATTTCTTGTGACCCACCCAGTCAGAGGTTTTAGAGTAGTCAATAAATCAGAAGTAGATGTTTTTCTGGAACTCTCTCGCTTTTTCTATGATCCAGTGGATGTTGGCAATTTGATCTTTTGTTCCTCTGTCTTTTCTAAATCAGCTTGAACACCTGGAGGTTCCCAGTACGTGTACTTTTGAATCCTGGCTTGGAGAATTTTGAGCATTACTTTGCTAGCATGTGGTAGTCTGAACATTCTTTGGCATTGCCTTTCTTTGGGATTGGAATGAAAACTGACCTTTTCCAGTCCTGTAGCCAAATTTGCTGGCATATTGAGTGCAGCACTTTCACAGGATCATCTTTTAGGACTTGAAATAGCTCAACTGAAATTCCATCACCTCCACTAGCTTTGCTCATAGTGATGCTTCCTAAGGCCCATTTGACTTTGCATTCCAGGATGTCTGTCTCTAGGTGAATGATCATACCATTGTGGTTATCTGGGTCATGAAGATCTTCTGTGCGTTCCTGCCACCTCTTCTTAATATCTTCTGCTTCTGTTAGGGCCATACCATTCCTGTCCTCTGTTGTGCCCATCTTTGCAAGAAATGTTAACTCTCGTTAATCTGTAGGACAGGTGTTTAGAACCTGAGCAGTATGATCACATCTTGAGGAGAGAATCTATGATCTGGTTCTGTTCTGCAACACAGGGCTGGACCCAGCCTGGGCACCTAAGTCTCTTGACTCCAATTTCTTTATTCCCCAAATGGGCAAAACTTATGCTGATTACTACCCACAGTTACATCAGTCTTAGGGAACTAATAGAGGTCATTCACTGGAGGAATGATATATTATAAAAATCTGAAGAATCTAGAACACTTGAAATTATTGTAGATTTAATGGGCACTGTGGAGACTGCAGAGGAAATCACTTGTAATTGGATGAAACATGGATGACTTTTTATGACTTCATGATGTTGGCCAAGTCACTTATTTCTGAGCTCAGTAAAATGATCTCATCTATAAAGTCAGAATGATGAAACCTACTCCCTAGAGTTACAATGTGTGGACTACTGTACACACAGTGACTTTGTACACAGTGTATACTCACATCACAGTAATCCCCTTCCTTCTCCCTCCTCTGTCCTTCTTATCAACTGATCTATCTCATGAAGAGAGATGGATTAATTAATTAATTAATTAGAGAATCTGATGAAGCATGGGACTGTGGATCCTATTTATAGATCATTAAGTTGTTGGCCTTTGGGAAATTCTTTAATACTGTTTGTCAAATCCATCTTTCCTCAATTTTAAAATGTAGCCTTCTCTTCCCAATATGATTTGTTATACATGTTTAATTTGTGTTTTGACATGATCTGAAGAAACAATGGGATTTATCACAACATTTGGATATACACCACGGTTTTTCTTGCCTAGCAGCTCTAAGATAATTTAAATATTTGTTCTGTTTTGATTATTAATTATTTATCTTTATTATCAAAAAACTTGTGTTCATTTCCAATGAATGTCAGTAGAGAATATAGTAAAAGTGATGTAAGGAAATAAATAGAAGGAAAGTGGCAAGAATGTACCATGAATTGGTGATTGGAGGATCACCAATATGGTATTTAATACTGAATATTATATTTCAGTACAGTAGTCATGTATGGATGTGAGAGTTGGATCATAAAGAAGGCTGAGTCCTGAAGAACTGATGCCTTCAACTTGTGGTGCTGGAGAAGACTCTTGAGAATCGCTTGGATTGCAAGGAGATCCAACCAGTCCATCCTAAAGGAAATCAACCCTGAATATTCACTGAAAGGACTGATGCTGAAGCTAGAACTCCAGTACTTTGGCCACCTGATGCGAAGAACTGCCTCATTGGAAAAGACCCTGATGCTGGGAAAGATGGAAGGCAGGAGGAGAAGGGGACGACAGAGGATGAGATGGTTGGATGGCATCACTGACTCAACGGACATGAGTTTGAGCAAACTCTGAGAGATGGTGAAGGTCAGGGAAGCCTGACATGCTGCAGTCCATGGGGGCTGCAAAGAGTAGGCCACGACTGAAGCGACTTAGCTTCTAAGATGGAAATCCAGAGGCATCAGAGCACAATGTATAAACTTTCGGTTTGACTTCACCCAGTCCAGTTTAATTGCACACTGTTGAATTTCAGCTCAGCTGATCTCAGCTCCCGCCACCTGAAGGAGGACTAGCCGGGCTACAGAGGGAGTGCTGAGGTGGGCGAGCCTGGCTTTTGTCTTCGGGGCACAGCCTTCTCCTAGAAGAACAGAGGCACACACAACACCTGCGTGGAGGAGAGAATGGAAGCAGGGCTTTCCAGGGGCTCAGAGCAGCAGAGACTCTGTGAAGTGTTCCTCTTAAGTCTACAGAGATAGGGTACCCTTCCGTGGAACGATCGCTGCTCTCTTATTTATGATTGTGGAATTTTCAATTATACTACACTTCAAAAAATATTTTTCCTGAGGGTTAATGTTTACATTTACAAATGTGTACACCCTAACTAACAGTTTAAATGGAATTTTTAATGTATTCTACGAACCACTGGCTTGCTTGAATATTTTATCAATTCACCCTCATCTTGGGTTGTATATAGTGTGCTAATTAGAGAGAGAATTAGAAAGGACTGTGCATTTTGAGATGTGCATTTCAGGATGCAAAATGCTAGTTGTTTAACTGCTGCCTTATCAATGGTATGCTGTGCCAAGTGAGTGATTAGGGGGTGAGAGATTTCTAGAGACTTTAAGTAAATATACACATTTAATAAAAGAATGGACGAGGTCCAGGGTTAGCTGACACCACAGAGAACATGCAGGTGTGGGGCCAGGGCAGCTGTGGTCTGTCCACTCTCTGCTCAGTTTCCTTACTTCTCTCATCGGCATCAGTTCTTCTTGGGTCTTGGCCCAGGTTCAGAACTGTAGGCTTGATAAGCCAGCAGCTTTGCAGTGTGGAAATGACTGAGAACATGACTCATGGTTGGGTGAGTGCTTCGTCCAGGTAGTTGGTTTCATTTCTGGTGAAGGTGTGCTCAGGCCTGGTCTGTGCACAGGAGATGACCCACGCGGAGGAGTATCTCTGGACTGCATGTAAGAGCTGAGTCTCACAGGAGCCTTCCCCTCCTGCCTGTTCCGAGTCATTATTCTCCTCTTTGTGGATGGACTGGCTGGTGCCCGTGCCATCCACACATTGGCAGTGAATGTGTAGTGTGTTGTCTGAGCAGCATGACATGGAGAGGAAGCTGGGTTCTCTCTGCTTGCTGCACATGGGTACAGACGCTTTCTGACCCTAGCACTCCAAGCCCAGTGTCTTGGGATATCTCTTCCCCTTCCTTTAGTTCCTCAGCTGGCCTCCAGAAAACCCCAGCTGCTGCTTCTGTCCAGGCAGCCTTGCTTCTGTCTGACAACAGCTGGTCTCACCAGTTGCTTTGTTTACAGCTGCGTCTCACGAGCCTAGAATTGTGCCTGGGGCGTGAAAGATGTTCAGTGTATCGGCCAGGTAGTCTGGATCATGCTGCATAACAAACACTCCCACTCCAACTCTCAGAGGTATATTTCTTGCTTAAGCTTATGTCCCAACACAGTGGGTGGTGGCTCTGGGGCATTCCCAGCTATGAGACGAAGGGGAAGGGGAAATGGTGAATCTGGTCTTCATTTTCAAAGATATCTGTCTGGAGGGAACACAGCTCCCTATGGAGCTGTTCATAGTTCAGTGGCAACAGTGAGTCAGGTGACCTTGTCTAGCTTCAGAGAGGAAGGAAGCGCCACCCTACATTTGCAGAAGGGGGAGGGTTGGATGTATAAGTAGCAGCATAGGTTTATGACACACTAGACCTGGAAGTCAAACTGGATAGACAGTGAAATAAATATTTGTCGATTATTTTGCTGATACTTATTGTGCTGTGAAAGATTGCAGTCAAAAGGAGAAGTGGGCAGCAGAGGATGAGATGGTTAGATAGCGTTATCGACTCAATGGATATGAATCTGAGCAAACTCCAGTGGAGAGTGGAGGACAGGGGAGCCTGGGGTTTTGCAATTCATGGGGTCACAGAGAGTTGGGCACAATTTAGTGACTGAACAACAATGCTGGTACTTGTTTCTGCTTCAAGAGAAGACAATGATATCTCATTTAGTGAAACTCTCTCTATGCAAGTATACGCCCCCAAAGACCTAGAAGCCTTACAAAAATGAACCATGAAGCTTTTCTAGTGCAATTTAACTTTAGTAACAGGAGTGAACGACTCGCCCAAAACCGCAGGCCTTTTGTCCAGGCTGACGCCCAGATGGGGGTTGTTGTTTGTCACTTTCTTCTTCTCCCCTGGGAAAGCAGAGAGGGGGCCCGACTCGGACTGTCCTGTTCATGAGCATCCTTTAGGGAAGCCACAAGCTGTGGCTACCACCAGGGCACCCCCATCCTGGGGTTGCCCAGGCCAGCCTCTTCACAGTGAGGTTAAAGTAGATAATTCACATAAAGTGCTTTGTCCAGCCCGGGAATAGCTCCTGTGTGAAACCACTGGTTATTGGTCTCCCTGTGCTTGCTGTCAGCGCTGGGATGCATTCTGCTGTGAGGCTCCCAGCCTGGTGGGAGCAGCCAGGGCTGAGTGATGCTTGTCTCCAGTGTGGCCCTGAGTCATCTCACAGGTCGTGACTCACCTTCTTTCCTGTTTGAATTCTGGCAGCACTTGGTTTACGGCAACAATACCCTGAAGCAGGACACGAGAGGGCTCAGTGGAGCACAAGAGGGTGAGGTGGTGAGAGAGGGCTTGGGGGCCCAGGGCGCCTGAGAGGCGGAGGGCTAGGAAGGATGGGAGAGAGGCTTAGAGAGGATGGGAGCAAGGCTTAGGGAGGGTGGGAGGGAGGCTTGGAGAGGTCTTGGTACCAAAGACACTGAGTGGTTCATGGGCTCCAGGTCACGTGAGGCCGGCAGAGCCCAGGAGGAGAGAGACCCAGAGGGAGGGACAGCTTCCAGACAGTTTTCATCCCCAGGTGCAAGGGGCAGGAATTTTCCTTAAAGCTGGCCTAGTGGATGTTTCTGCCACATCTCCCCAGTACATTCAGTGGGTGGGGCTGGGGCTCCCGGGATGCTCTCTGTTCTGCCAGCTGCACACAACCTGGACAGGAGGCATCCTTATCTCCCTCAGTTTGGGCTAATCTCCCGAAAGAAAGATGAAGATGCTCCTGGAAGAGAAATGATACCGTGTTACAGAGGAAATCACACAATACTGAATGTAAAATAGATAATCAACAAGGACCTGTTGTATAGCACCAGGAACTCTACTCAACACTCCGTGATAACCTACTTGGGAAAAGAATCTGAAAAAGAATAGATACATGTATGTGCATAATCAGCCTCTTCAGCTATGTCTGACTCTGTGTGACCCCACGGACTGCAGCCCACCAGGCTCCTCTGTCCATGGGATTTTCCAGGCAAGAGTACTGGAGTGGGTTGCCATTGCCTTCTCCAAAGTCAACTCTACTCTGATATAAAATAAAAAGTAATAAAGAGGAAACCCCAGCTTCCGGACAGCTTAAGGTGGGCCTCCCAGGGAGGGGGACGGAGGCAGCGTCACCACGGGAGCAGCAACAGGGCGCTAGCGAGCAGCTGTGGGTCCAGGAGGCGCGCTCAGTGCACTTTTCCTTCTTTATGTCTCTGTTGTTTCAGTTTAATCATCATCATGGTAGCAGCGAAGATGCCAAGAAAATAACAAGCACCGGTGAATGAACTCTTTGTCACCTGTGTTTTTTCTGGCCTCCATGGTGATCAGGTTGGGGATGGGGAGGCCACCTGAGTGACCTGCAGGTATATAGCTGGTACATCTTCTGATTTTACTGATATGCTGCTTCTGACTTCTAGTTCAGCCTCTTTGAAGCAGTGTCTTACTGTGCTGAGTGGAGTCTTTACTGTTGAGAAGGATTCTTGAATTGCTATAGGTTAAACTTCATGTAGGTAATACCTTGTGGAGTTGTGATACTGTATCTTCTTTATTAACCTTTTCTGATTTTAGAAGCATTTGCTAATGGTAAAGAACCTGCCTGCCACTGCGGGAGATGTTAGAGACCTGGGTCTGATCCCTGGGTCGGGAAGATTCCCTGGAGAAGAAAATAGCAGCCCACTCCAGCATTCTTGCCTGGAGAATCCCATGGACAAAGGAGCCTGCTGGGCTACAGACTAGAAGAGTTAGATGTGACTGAAGTGACTTAGCACTCATGCACCCCCATGTAAATTATATTTATTCAATCTTCATTTTGAAGAAAAACAAAATTTCTGAAGAAAGAGAAATTTTGTTAAAGTAACCAACATAATGGCTTTATTTAATTTATTTTCTCATAGCAGGCATATACAGATATTACTTGCTTTAATCCCTTGAGCTTCTGTGAACATTTCTTAAATCCATCAGTCAATCTGTTTTCTGAGCCAAGCAAAAGTACCAAATTTAGACATGAAAATGCCTTTTTTCTCCAAATAAAGCTAATGCGATGTAGCAGGTACTCCCTGGCAAAAATATCGCTCTTACTTACTTAGTCACAACGAATAGATTTCTGCTGGAGCTGGGCTGATTTCCACAAGATATGAAAGCTCTTTATATAAGTACATCATGACCAATAAGCAGCCTAATATATCTTAGAACTATTGGAAAGAGACAAATCAAAAGAAATAGGAAAAAATATTACAACATGTTATGGAACAGTCTGTGCATTTCCTTTCTCTCTGTCTTCAATCTAGCAGCATGTTCTTGATCTAAAAGAAATATCATCTTTCAAGTTTCCACATTGTCAAATTATTTAAAACTCCACCGCTGGGAATGCAGAATGGTATGTAGGGTGGGGGTAGGTTTTTCCATTCCAGTGCAGTGACATGAGCTTGTGTGTAGATCACTGGGTCAAGTTTTAGGATCATCTTTAGGACTTGTACAGACATGAGAGTTGGACCATAAAGAAGGCTGAGCACTGAAGACTTGATGCTTTCAAACTGTGGTGCTAGAGAACACCCTTGAGAGTCCTTTGGACTGCAAGGAGATCAAACCAATCAATCCTAAAGGAAATCAGTCCTGAATATTCATTGGAAGGACTGATGCTGAAGCTGAAGCTCCAATACTTTGGCCACCTGATGCAAAGAGCTAACTCATTAGAAAAGACCCTGATGCTGGGAAAGATTGAGGGCAAGAGGAGAAGGGGATGACAGAGGATGAGATGATTGGATGGCATCACCGACTCAGGGGACATGAATTTGAGCAAACTCAGGGAAATAGTCAAGGATAGAGGAGACTGTGCTGCAGTTCATGGGGTTGCAGAGTCGGACATGACTTAGCAATTGAACATAAACAGTAGATATGCAAAAGAGGGGGCTTCCTTCATAGTTCAGTCGGTGAAGAATCTGCCTGAAATGCAGGAGACTGGGGTTTGATTCCTGGGTTGGGAAGATCCCCTGGAGAAGGAAATGGCAACCCACTCCAGTATTCTTGCCTGGAGAATCCTGTGGACAGAGGAGCCTGGCAGGCTACAGTCCATGGGGTCACAAGAATAGGACACGACTTCATAACTAAACTACCACCATGCAAAAGAGATGGGCAAACCCACCTTTGCTGGGTAAATCAGATATCAACCAGAGGGACAGGATGTGAGTGCTCAAAATATGATGTTGTTTTTCCTTCATGGATATGTTCTCAGGGAAGCCATGGACAGGTGTAGGCCCGGGAGTGGTAAGCACAGAGCTGGGGGCTGTAATTTTGGACAGAGAAGAGCAGGGGCCCAGACTGGATGCTAAAGGCAAGTGCAGACGGCCTGTTCATGGCTGGAAACTGTATCGACAGTCACAGAAACAAAGACATTTCTCATGCTCTATAAGAAATACAAGCATGTCTCCTGGTGTACAGGCCAGAACTCAGACAGGCTGGCTGTCTGCACATCTGACCGTCTCTTCTGCTACAGCTTTGCTGATGAGAATGGTTACCAGTCCACTGGTCCCGGAGAGACTCTGACCCAGACACGGAGGCCTCGGATCTCCCCTCAGCAGCAGCTGGCCTGGAGGGACAAAGAAAGAGCCATTCTGGCCAGCTCACTGTGTGACATCTCCTCACGACCACTCCTGGGAATGAGCTGACGTCACCCTGTGCCTCCTCTGCCATCCTGGCACAATGCACTCAGAGCTGCTATAATGGAAGGAAAGTCAGCACCTGCACAGAGAGCTGCTATCCAGGCCGCAGGCTGTGGCTCCTCCCGTCTGTGTCCTGCCTCATTACGCCCAGGTGTGGCCAGGAAGGAGCCACGGCCACCTCTGGACCATCTGCCAGGCCCTCTGCCCCATGTGCAGCACCCTGGCTCATCTTTGATGCACACTCGAGGGGCTTGTTCAAATTGAACAAGTCTAGTGGGGGGTTTTTTATCCTCCTTCCCAGGCAGTGCTAGTGGTAATGAACCTGCCTGCCAATGCAGGAATATCAAGAGAGTGGGTTCAATCCCTGGGTCAGGAAGATCCCCTGGAGAAGAAACTGGCAACCCACTCCAGTATTCTTGCCTGGGGAATCCCATGGACAGAGGAGCCTGGGGTTGAAAAGAATCAGACACGATGGAGCATACATTCATTTGCAAAAGAGCAAACTGGGGCTCCGAGAAAAATGAGGTGACAGGTCTGGTCAATGGCAGGTCCTGAATCTCGTCCAGTGGGCGGTGTTGTTGGAGGAGCCGGAGCCCTGAGTCTGGCTTTGCATCTTGGCTCCATATTTCACACCAGCTCTGGGGGAGCCCCACAGCCTCTGGAGCTTTGCTGCATTGTCTGTGGAGCAGGGTGGATGGCACACAGCCCGTGGGATAACGGGGCCCTGTGGTCCAGTCCACATCAGAAACACAGCCCAGGATGGTAGGAGTGCAGAAGGCTTTGCCTGAGAGATGGCAGTTCCCACCTCCCCTTCACATTCCTTGTTCTGGTGCTCTACACGCGCAAAGGTGGAGCAGATAAGTCATACTGCTGTTAGAACACAGAACCCACCTTGGGAGACTTCCCTAGTCCAGTGGCTAACACTCAGCAGTCCTGATGCAGGGGGCAAAGGTTCAATTCCAAGTCAGGGAGCTAGATCCCACATACTGCAACAAAGACCCGGGGCAGCCAAATAAATAAACAACCGTGTATTACGAAAAGAATATTGAATCCGCTCTGGGGTTTACCCCACAGATGATTTACTCACGCGAATAACACCTTTTGGAGAGAGAATGATTATTTGGAATTTATTCTGGAAGTGGTCCCAAACCTGGAAGAACCCAGAAAGATCCAGGACAAAAGCAGGTGCTACTCACAGCCGATGTCGTCCCCGAGTTGGACGGACCTGCGTGGGAGCTCCTCGAGTCATTCTCCCGCCCACACCTGGCCCATCTGTGTCTCAGCTGGCTGTGCCCTTGGACGCACTGAGAGCATGGAGACCCACGGGGGCGCCTGGGCTGACTCGAGTCAACAGACACCCATCCCCCAGGCAGCCGCTCAGGCCTTCCTCCAGGACAGGGGCATCCAGTGAGACCTCAGCCCCACGGACAGCTGGCTGAGGAAGAAGAAAAATGGGCAGTTCATTTTACGTGCTCACTCTGACTTTGATGTCCTAGCAAAAAAAAAAAAAAAAGAAAGAAAGAAAAAAGAAAATCATATACTAATCCCTTTTATGTACATAGACTGAACTGTAAGTAAAATATTAGCAAATCAATTCCAGAAGTGTACATAAAAGTACCCCTGACAGAGGGGGGATTATGGTAGGAATGCAAAGACATTTATCATTAGGAAAAAATATATGCAATTCAGCACATTTCAGTGATTTCGTGGGAGGAAAATGTATATCAGTTCAATAGACTCAGAGAAAAGGATTTGGCGTGGCGCGCGTCCTGATGGCAAGACTTGGTGTTGGAAAGATGTCCATGTTCATCCCCCATTCAAAGCATTTCTATTAAATGCTCTGAAAGGTTTTTTTCCTGGAATGTACTAAGCTGATGAAAGTGAAAGGCTGAGAATGTCATTCCTGTTACGACGGCTGTGCTACCCCCTCCCCCCCCGGCCCCCGAAGCTTGGTGGCCGCAAGCTTTCTGTGATTTCCTCAGCAGTCTGTGATCTGGGTGGGTTCTGGTGGGGGTCTTCTCCCCTTGCTTTGGTGTCAGCCCCAGGGTTCACCCAGGGCACCTAGGCTGGGCAGATGCAGACTGCAGAGTGCTCCTCCAGGTGGTGTCCTGATTTCCTCTCTCTACATAATCTCTCCACATGGTCTACACACCGTCAGGGTGTTATTACTCAGGTGCTAAGTTGTGTCCACCTTTTTATGACCCCGTGGCCTGATGCGCTGCAGTCCACAGGGTTGCAAAGAGTTAGACTGAGCGACTGAACTGAACTGATGGACTGCAGCGTGCCAGGCTCCCCTGTCCTTTGCTATCTCCGGGATTTTGCTCAGACTCATGTCGATTGAGTTGGTGATGCCATCCAACCATCTCATCCTCTGCTGCCCCCTTCTCCTTTTGCCTTTAATCAGGGTAGCATGACTGTCTATATGTTGGTTCAGGGATCCAAAGCACGTGTCCCGAGAGAGCCAGACTGAAGCTGCATCATTCCACAGTCCAGCCTTGAAAGTCATAAAAACATCATTTTCATCATCCTGTATGGTTTGGTGGGTCCGTCACAGGATGCTTTGTAGATTCAAGAGAGGGGAATGTGCCCTCACTTGTCGATGGGAGTGGAGTTAACAACATACGGCATCTGTGTGTAAAACACAACATGTCACAAATATTCAAGTCAACTTTGGAAAACAAGGAATTCCTTCACTTCCCCATTGGATACTCAGCTGAGGCAATTAGGATGAGAGAGCCAGACTAAGCTGCATCATTCCACAGTCCAGCCTTGAAAGTCATAAAAACATCATTTTCATCATCCTGTATGGTTTGGTGGGTCCGTCACAGGATGCTTTGTAGATTCAAGAGAGGGGAATGTGCCCTCACTTGTCGATGGGAGTGGAGTTAACAACATACGGCATCTGTGTGTAAAACACAACATGTCACAAATATTCAAGTCAACTTTGAAAAACAAGGAATTCCTTCACTTCCCCATTGGATACTCAGCTGAGGCAATTAGGAGAAGGATCTGGGTTCACGGATAGAAAATCCATCCAGGGAGCAAGTGGACCCATTCACTGTTTATAACTGCTTTCCAGGTCTTCAAAAGCCAATTGGGATTTTGAGAGAGACTGTTTTGAAGAGAGATAAATCAAGCAGAATTTATAACTTTATACGGTCAAGCCTTCCTACCCATGAATATGGACATTCTCCTCTCCTTATTAGGTGTTTTATGCATTTAGAATATATGATTTCAAAAACGATATCTTTCACAATAGCCACAAAAAGACCACATAAAAGATGACTAAAGTCTTTCAACAGCATTTAATATTCTCTATAAAAACCTTATACATTTTTTGTTAAATTTTTTTTCTTTATGTGTTTTTGTTGCTATGGGGAATTACAGGTTTATATTTCCAAATGTTTATTGCTGGCTATGGAAATACTGCTGACATTTACATGGTGATTTCATGTCCAGCAAACCTTAACTGCTATTAGTCCTAATAAATTAACTGGTTGTTCTTTTGGTCTTCCTAGGTACAATCTTCTTCCTTTTCCATCCTTTTATATATTTTCAGTGTTTTCTTTTCTTCCTTTCTTTATAGTTCACTATTGAATAGGAATGGGGACAGTGAGTATCCTTACCTCATTCTTACTCCTAAAGAGAATGTTTTAAACATTTTCCTGTTGATTTTTCTTTGAAGCAATCATTTTTTAGCATTCTCTGTTAATTTATTCCCTGGTTGCTAAGAATATTTATCTTGAATAGATATTGAACTTTATTTCATTGCATCTATGGGGATAGTGAAGGGGTTTGTAATTCATTTTGTTATAAGTTGATTCATGTTATTAATTATTCTTTTTTTAAAATTTATTTATTTAATTGGAGGCTACTTACTTTCACGTCATTAATTATTTAATAGCTTTTTAAATGATAGAGGAATGTTGTGTTCCTGGGATAAGCCAAACTTGGTCATAGTTTATTTTTATTTTCCTTTATTTCTGCTTCTTTGTTTCCTTTTACTGTCTTTTTGCACTAGTTAGGTCTTCTAGCATGATTTTAAATAGAAGTGGTGAGAGAGAATAAGCTTGGTTTGCTCCTAATCTTAGGGAGAAAGTGTTCACTTTCTCATCATTAAGCATGATGCAAAGTGTATTTTTTTGACAGATGTTTTAGCAAGTTGAAAAGATTCCCCTGTACTATCATTGATAAATTTTATCCTGAGTCCTGCTGGACTTCTGTGTGATGCTTTTCCTACATCAATTGACATGTGCCCCTATGATGTCTCTTCTTTAGCCTCTGGATGCGGTTATAGTGATTTATTAAAAAAAATTGACCCAGTCTTACAGACCTGGAGAAAATTCACTTGGTCTTAGCATATAATTCTTTTTATACTTTGTTGAATTTGATGTGCTGATATTTTATTGAGGTTTCGTTTATTTTGTCTTTGTTCATAACAGTTTTATATGTGTGTGCTTAGTCCTGTCCAACTGTTTGTGACCCCATGGACTGCAGCCCGCCAGGCTCCTCTGTCCATGGAATTCTCCAGGCAAGAATACTGGAGTGGGTTGCCATTTCCTTCTTCAGGGGTTCTTCCTGACCCAGGGATGGAACCTGTGTCTCCTGAGTCTCCTGCACTGGCCGGTGGATTCTTTGCCACTGGGCCACCTGGGAAGCTTAAGGATCTGGGTCTTGGTCTGCAATTTTTCTTTCTTGTAATGTCTTTATCAGAGTTTAGTACTTGGGTAGTGCCAGTCTCACAGGCTGAGTTATGAATGATTCTTTTTCCTTCTCTTTTCTCGAATATATTGTTCAGTTCAATTCAATCACTCAGTCGGGTCTGACTCTTTGCGACCCCATGGACTGCAGCATGCCAGGATTCCCTGTCCGTCACCAACTCCCAGAGTTTACTCAAACTCATGTCCATCGAGTTGGTGATGCCATCCAATCACCTCATCTTCTGTCATCCCCTTCTCCCGCCTTCCATCTTTCCCAGCATCAGGGTCTTTTCCAATGAGTCAGTTCTTCACATCAGGTGGCCAGTGTATTGGAGTTTCAGCTTCAACATCAGGCCTTCCAATGAATATTCAAGACTGATTTCCTTTAGGATGGACTAATTTGATCTCCTTGCAGTCCAAGAGACTCTCAAGAATCTTCTCCAGCACCACAGTTCAAAAGCATCAATTCTTTGGCGCTCAGCTTTCTTTATGGTCCAACTCTCACATCCGTAAGGACTACTGGAAAAACTGCAGCTTTGACTAGGTGGACAACTGTCGACAAAGTAAATGCTCTGCTTTTTAACACGCTGTCTATGTTTGTCATAGCCTTTCTGCCAAGGGGCAAGTGTCTTTAAATTTCATGGATGCAGTCACCATCTGCAGTGATTTTAGAGCCCAAGAAAATAAAGTCTATTACTGTTTCCATTGCTTCCCTGTCTACTTGCCATGAAGTGATGGGACTGGATGCCGTGATCGTTCTGTTTTTTTGAATGTTGAGTTTTAAGCCAGCTTTTTCACTCTCCACTTTCACTTTCATCAAGAGGCTCTTCAGTTCCTCTTTGCTTCCTGTGATAAGGGTGATGTCATTTGCATATCTGAGGTTACTGATATTTCTCCCAGCAATCTTGATTCCAACTTGTGCTTCATCCAGTTCAACATTTCACATGATATACTTTGCATATAAGTTAAATAAGCAGGGTGACAATATACAGCCTTGACGTACTCCTTTTCCTATTTGGAACCAGTCTGTTGTTTCATGTCCAGTTCTAACTATTGCCTCTTGACCTGCATACAGATTTTTCAGGAGGCAGGTCAGGTGGTCTGGTATTACCATCTCTTGAAGAATTTTCCACAGTTTGTTGTGATCCACACAATCAAAAGCTTTAAATACACAATAAATCAGAAGTAGATGTTTTTCTGGCCCTCTCTTGCTTTTTCTAGGATCCAACGGATGTTGGTAATTTGATCTCTGGTTCCTCTGCCTTTTCTAAATCCAGCTTGAATATCTGGAAATTCTCGGTTTACATACTGTTGAAATCTTGCTTGGAGAATTTTGAACATTACTTTGTAAGTGTGTGAGATGAGTGCAATTGTGTGGTAGTTTGAGCATTCTTTGGCATTGTCTTTCTTTGGGATTGGAATGAAAACTGACCTTTTAGTCCAGTGGCCACTGCTGAGTTTTCCAAATGTGCTGGCATATTGAGTGCAGCACTTTCACAGCATCATCTTTTAGAATTTGGGATAGCTCAGCTGGAATTCCATCACCTCCACTAGTTTGTTCGTAGTGATGAAGGTCTACTTGACTTCACATTCCAGGATATCTGGCTCTAGACAAGTGATCATACCATCGTGGTTATGTGGGTCATGAAAAGCTTTTTTTGTACCGTTCTGTGTATTTTTGCCACCTTTTCTTAATATCTTCTGCTTCTGTTATATCCATACTGTTTCTGTGCTTTACTGTGCCCATCTTTGCATGAAATGTGAAATACTGTAGAAGATATTGTGAAGATAGTATAGTTTCTTCCTGAAATGTTTGGTAGAATTTACCAGTGAATTTATTTAGTAGATAATAGACCTATCCAGATGGTCTATTTCACCTTCGTGGACTTGGTCATTTGTGTTTATCAATTAATTGAAAGTTAACGAATTTGGGGGCATAAAGTTTTCAGAGCATTTCTTTGTATTTTCTTTTTAAAAAAATATTGTATTTATTTATTTGGCTGCACTGGGTCTTGTAGTTGCAGTATGTGAGCTCTTAGTTGGGGCACCTGGGAACTAGTTCCCTGACCAGGGATTGAACCCAGGACCCCTGTATTGGGAGCACAGAGCATTAGCCACTAACCACCAAGGAAATTCTTTTGCTATTCTTTTAATGTCCATAGGATCCATAGTAATGGCCCCCTTTTTCATTTTTGGTACTGGTAATTTATGTCCTTTCTTATTTTTCTCCATTCGTTTGGCTACAGTTTTATCAGTTTTATTTATCTTTTCAAGGAACCATCTTTTGATTTTTGTTGACTATTTTTCCCATTTCCTATTTCATTGGTTCATGCTCCAATTTTTATGATTTGTTTTCTTTTTGTTTAAGCTGCTTTTCTTTCTCTAGTTTCTTAAGGTAGACCCTTAGGTTATTGATTTTTGAACGTTTTTTCCCCGTAATATATGCACTTAATGCGATCAAATTTCCTCTAGCTTTTGCTTTTGCTGCATTATAGAAGTTTTCGATAATTTACATAATCATTTTTATTTAGTTCAAATGTTTTAAAATTTCTCATGGAACTTCCTTTTTGACTTGTGTGACCTGATATTTTCCAGCGCTCTCTCTGGTATTGATTTCTAACAAGTCCATTGTGATCTCTGAACATATTTCATGTGATTTCTATTTGTTAACGTGTGTTTTATGGCTCAGAATGTGGTCTGTCTTGGAGAATGTTCCAAACTGAGCTTGAGAAGAATGCGTGTTTTAATAGAACTGAGGATTCTGTACATGTCAGTAGACTGAAGTGACTGGTGGTGTTGCTTAGGTCAGCCCTGTCTTACTGATTTTCTGCTGGTTTGGTATATCAATGACTGAAAGTGAAGTCGCTCAGTCGTGTCTGTCTCTTTGCGACCCCAGCACTGTAGCACACCAGACTCCTCTGTCCATGGGATTTTCCAGGTAAGAATACTGGAGTGGGTTGCCATTTCCTTCTCCAGGGGATTTTTCCGACCCAGGAATTGAACCCGGGTCACCCGCATAGCAGGCAGATACTTTACCCTCTTAACCACCAGGAAAGCCCCAATTACTGAAAGAGGAGTGTTGCAGTTTCCAACTAGACTGTGGATTTGTCTAGTTTCCTTGTTCTATCAGCTTGTACCTTGCATATGTTCATGCTCTCTTGTTTTGTACCCATTTCTTTGGTATTGTTATGTTTTATTACAGAATTCTTCCCCTTTTCATTATTAAATACCACCTTTTATTTCTTAGAGTTTTTCTTTCCCTGAAGTCCACTTGCAACTTCCATGTGATGTTCTAACTTGATGAACATCCTCTAAGAGGTAAATGTGTTTTCTTCACTCATTACTGGGGAGGTTCAGAACTGCCCCATTTTAGTAATTGTGAGGCATCATAAACATACATTTTAGTACATCAATCTTTCCCTTCAAACTGACTATGGTAAATACATGTGCAGTTAGCAAAGCTTCTTTGCCAAATAAAACCTCATTATTTTGTATTTCTTAAGAACCATTCCACTTTTCACTGGGCTTCCCTGGTGGCTCAGTGGTAAATATTCTGCCTGCCTTGCAGGAGACACACCTAGACACAGGTTTGGTGCCTGGGTTGGGAAAATCCCCTGGAAGAGGGCAAGCAACCCACTCCAGTATTTTTGCCTGGAGCATCTCATGGACAGAGGAGCCTGGTGGGCTGTAGTCCACGACATTGCAAAGAGTTGGATGTGACTGAAGTGACTGGGGATGCAGACATGCAAGCTGTTTCAGGCCACCTACTTCCCTTGTGACTCATACGGTAAAGAATCTGCCTACAATGCAGGAGACCCAGATTTGACCCTGGATAGAGAAGATCTCCTGGAATAGGAAACGGCAGCCCACTCCAGTATTTTTGACTAGATAATTCCGTGGACAGAGGGGCCTGGCGGGCTACAGCCTATCAGGTTGCAAAGAGTGGACATGACTGAGTGACCAAACCTTTTCTCTTTTAAGCTGTTTCAAAAGCTTCTATGGAATAAGGTAAGGATTTAAACAAAAATCAATCGACTAACAAATGGACATGAATTTGAGAAAACTCCGAGAGAGTGGAGGACAGAGGAGGCTGGGTGTTGTAGTCCATTGTGTTGCAAAGAGCTGGACATGGCTTAGTGAACAACAACAAAAAAACATGACTGAGCAGCAACAAACAAATGAAACAGGAAGAGATGCCCATGTGTAATCTATCTGTTCAAAGCATCCTGATGGCTCACATTCCTTTTCCATCTGAATCTGAGGACTTGGTGGGCACTGGCGCTGCCTTAGTCCATTCAGGCAGATGTAACAAATGCTGCAGACCGAGGGGCTTAATTGACAGAAATGTAGCCCTCAGAGTTCAGGAGTCTGGAAGCCCAGGATGCAGGTGCTGGCAGGTGCTGGCAGCTCCTGTGATGGGGGAGGCATGTTTTCCTGGTTTGCAGAAGGCAGCCTTCCTGTTGCGTCCTCACCTTGTGGAGAAGAAGATCTCATGTCTCCTCTTCTTCTACAAAGGCAGTAATCTTATCATGGGGGCCCCTCGTGATGACATAGTGAAATGAAGTTGTTCAGTCGTGTCCGACTCTCTGCAACCTGTGGACTGTAACCCACCAAGCTCCTCCATCCATGGCATTCTCCAGGCAAGAATACTAGAGTGGGTTGCCATTTCCTTCTCCAGGGGATCTTCCTGACCCAGGGATTGAACTCAGGTCTCCCACATTGCAGGCAGCTGCTTTAACCTCTGTGCCACCAGGAAAGCCCTCCCCCAAACACCCTACCTCCTGGTATCTGCATATGGGGTTAGGCTTCCAACATATAGCTAATTTTTTGTGGGGGGCGGGGGGAGACACAGGACTTAGCCCATAGCTGACCCCTACACACAGTCTCTCAATTGGCACCAGATCATCTCCTTGCCATCTCTTCAAATTCCAGCTCTCCCTCTCAGAGTAGATTTACCTCCTCTTTCTGCTCCCTCCCATTATCTGCTTGGTCTCTTTGGCACCTGGCCTTTCATTCCAACATCATATTCCAGGCCAACTGAATTTGGAAAATATTTCTTAGTTTAAACACAAAGATTGCCATATTTGCAAGTGGAAGTCTATGAACGTATTGACTCTGAATGGTGCTTATAATGACAGATGCTGAAATGAATGCAGACAAATGTCAGCAAGAGATGAATACAAACAGATAATGAACACTCACCAGGGTAAATCAACAGGGCTCTGTTGTGTTCCCAGTTGGTCTCCGCCCTGTGGACGTGGAGCTGCGCTTACCTTTTGCTGTTCGTGTGTACGCATTTGTACACCAGCAGGCTGAGTGGCCCCCTGGTACTCTGCAATGCTGACGAAGGTGGTGCTCAAAGTAGGTGCTTTTGCTAGATGATTAAAACCCACCTTTTGGTACTATGCTCTGTATCTACTTTTTCCTAAGCTTTCTGCTGTCATTTCTATTTTGTCCACAATTCTTTCCTCTTCTCATCTCTGGGAGCCCTTTAATTTGCTTTAGGAGTACTTTACCGTTAACTTTACTGTCAGTTAAAAGGCCTGAGTAATGTCTGCTAAAGAGCAAGTGTCCTTTAATTTCATGGCTGCAGTCACCATCTGCAGTGATTTTGGAGCCCCAGAAAATGAAGCCCCATCTATTTGTCATGAAGTGATGGTACCAGATGCCATGATCTTAGTTTACTGAATGACAAGTTTTAAGGCAACTTTTTCACTCTCCTCCTTCACTTTTATCAAGAGGCTCTACAGTTCCTCTTCAATTTCTGCCATGAGGGTGGTGTCATCTGTATATCTGAGGTTATTAATATTTCTCTAGGCAATCTTGATTCCAGCTTTTGCTTCAGCCACCCCACCATTTTGCATGATATACTCTGCAGACAAGTTAAATAAGCAGGGTGACAATATACAGCCTTGACATACTCCTTTCCTGATTTGGAACCAGTCTGTTGTTTCATGTCCAGTTCTAACTGTTGCTTCTTGACCTGCATACAGATCTCTCAGAAGGGAAGTCAGGTCATATGGTATTCCCATCTCTTGAAGAATTTTCCACAGTTTGCTGTGATCCACACAGTTAAAGGCTTTGGAATAGTCAATAAAGGAGAAGTAGATGTTTTTCTGGAACTCTCTTGCTTTTTCTATGATCTAGTGAAGAAGTGAAGTGAAGTGAATTCGCTCAGTCATGTCCAACTCTTTGCGACCTCATGGACTGTAGCCTACCGGGTTTCTCCATCCATTGGATTCTCCAGGCAAGAATACTGGAGTGGGTTACCATTTCCTTCTCCAGGGGATCTTCTCGACCCAGGGATTGAACCTGGGTCTCCTGCATTGGAGGCAGACGCTTTAACGTCTGTTGGCAATTTGATCTCTGGTTCCTCTGCCTTTTCTAAATCCAGCTTGAGCATCTGGAAGTTCACAGCTCATGTACTGTTGAAGCCTTGCTTGGAGAATTTTGAGTATTACTTTGCTAGCATGTGAGATGAGTACAATTGTGTGGTAGTTTGAGCATTCTTTGGCATTGCCTTTCTTTGAGATTGGAATGAAAACTGACCTTTTCCAGTCCAGTGGCCACTGCTGAGTTCAAAATTTGCTGGCATATTGAGTGCAGCACTTTCACACCATCATCTTTTAGGATCTGGAATAGCTCAACTGGAATTCCATCACCTTCACTAGCTTTGTTCACAGTGATGCTTCCTATGAAGGCCCACTTGACTTCACATTGCAGGATGTCTGTCTGTAGGTGAGTGATCACAGCATTGTGGTTATCTGGGTCATGAAGATCTTTTTTGTACAGTTTTTCTGTGTATTCTTGCCACCTCTTCTTAATCAAGATTGCCAGGAGAAATATCAATAACCTCAGGTATGCAGATGACACCACCCTTACAGCAGAAAGCGAAGAATAACTGTAGGCCCTCTTGATGAAAGTGAAAGAGGAGAGTGAAAAAGCTGGCTTAAAATGCAACATTCAAATAATATGAAGATCATGGTGTCTGGTCCCATAACTTCATGGCAAATAGATGGGGAAACCATGGAAACAGTGACAGACTTTATCTTCTTGGGCTCCAAATTCACTACTAATGGTGACTGAACATGAAATTAAAAGAAGCTTGCTCCTTGGAAGGAAAGCTATGACAAACCTAGACAGTGTGTTAAGGAGCAGAGACATTTTGCCGACAATCATCTGTCTAGTCAAAGCTAGGGTTTTTCCAGTAGTCATGTATGGATGTGAGGGTTGGACCATAAAGAAAGCTAAAGAATTGATGTTTTTGAACTGTGGTCCTGGAGAAGACTCTTGAGAGTCCTGTGGACTGCAAGGAGATCAAACCTGTCAATCCTAAGGGAAATTAATCCTGACTATTTATCGGAAGGACTGATGCTGAAGCTGAAGGTCCAATGCTTTGGCCACCTGATGGGAAGAACTGCATCATTAGAAAAGACCCTGATGCTGGGAAGGATTGAAGGCTGGAGGAGAAGGGAATAACAGAGGATGATATGGTAGGATGGCATCACCAATTAAACGTACATGAATTTGAGCATACTCTGGTCGATGGTGAAGGACAGGGAAGTCTGGCGTGTTGCCGTCCATGGGGTAGCAAAGAGTCAGACATGACTGAGTGACTGAACAACCACCTCCATAGTTCCATCTGGACCTTTCCACTCACCCCATTGGCTAACATTTGCTTTTTCAGCCATCTTGGGACCTATGAAAAGTGCTTATTTTTATTAATAACTCCAGTGATAAGAATATCGTCACTCTGGGAACAACAAGAGTTTTGAATTGCATGAGTCCACTTATATGCATAGTTTTCAATAAATACAGTGTCTTCATTTTCATTTTATAAATCTCAACTTATCTAAGTGTGGGGGAAAGCTTGTGTTCTATGAGAGGCCACAATCTGTGGGATCTAAAGTGCTAAGGTCTGAGTCCTGATTCTGTCCAGACTGTTTCAGTTCCCTGCCCTCGAGTGAGTCATGTGTCAATTCTTTTCTTTTTGAGGCAGAAATAGCAGAATTGGAATTTTCATCTGTGTGGGATTTCCCTGGTGGGTCAGCGGCAAAGAATCAGCCTGCCAATGCAGGAGACGCAGGAGACATGGATTCGATCCCTGGGTTTTGAAGATCCCCTGGAGGAGGAAGTGGCAACCCACTCCAGTATTCTTGCCTGGGAAATCCCATAGACAGAGGAACCTTGCAGGGTACAGTCCAGGGGATCTCAAAGAGTCAGACACAACTGAAGCGGCTTAGCATGCATGTGCCCCTAACCTGAGCTGTTAACGGATCAAATAAAATAATGACAAGAGAAATGAGTAAAGTCATCGAGAACTTGGTGTTTAAACTGATGTAATTACCTTCTTGAAACTCTGTGGCAATTTTTCCTTCTTGTTTGGTATCTAAGGATTTAAGCATCTTAATAAACTGCACATGTCATAAGTGTTTTATTAAACCATGAATGCTATAAACCAGTTAGCAAAGATGCATACAAAAATGGGTTCGTTGTTGTTCCTGATTAGCAGAAGTGACTTTTCAGTTAGGAGGCAGAATGGAAAGCTCACCAAGGGATATTGGATGTTACCTGTTAAGGTGAAGGTAAGCGTCCTGTAAATGGTTTGGAGTATTATGGAGCACTGGAGAAGGGGGAAGGTATTTTAATAACAAAGGAAACTTGTGTCTGGCAGGATAACATCTGAAAAGGAGCCAAACTTTGGCTAGTAGTATTGTTCTCAACAGTAACATAGGAGAGCAAGCTTTTCAATAATTTACTGACAAAAAAGACGTGACTCCAACAATACAAAGCCAATTATTTTGAAACAAGCACAGCCATCCTGCTACCTCCTCGGGGCGGCTTCTGTGCCCCGTCACTCAGAGTTCTGCCCTCCCTGCAGCCCTTGCCTGCTCCTTCAGGCTGTTTGTCCCTCCCTGGGCTGCTCCCTGGCCATTCCATCTGCTGCGATCGCTACATACTGATGCGCGCACCATTGCGTCCCTCCTGTCCCTAAACTCCCTGAGTTGCCACTTCACTGACAGCATCTCAGGCCCCGCTTGCTGCCTTCCTTGCCCACACCTCCATCCAGTCCAGTCCTCTGTCTTGCTGCACACGTGATATGCCTCAGTGGTTGTCCTTATGATCCACAGGACATGGGTTTTTAATGTCCGTCTCCTCCATTAGGTCTCTCTGAAGACATGGTCGTGCCATTTTCATTTCCATATTTGCAGCAATGAGTACTGCCCAGTCATATGAAATGCCTGAAATGCTGGTTAATGAATGAAAGAATGTAACCAGTTCTCTCCAAGGGCTGCAGCCAAAGGCTGCTGAAGCCATCCTTCATCCTCATCTACTTTCCTGTCCCCAAAGGCTTCAGATGAAGTAGCATCCAGGAAGCCAGATGAGCATCTAAGCAAATGAACAGCATTAATTAAGCGAATGCATCCTGAAGACACGTCTCATGGCCCTCTGTTCCACCATGACTGTAAACTAACCCTGTCCTTCTGGACGTCTCAGAACTGTCATTGTTTTGCAGGAACCACACCAGTGAAGGTTCCACAGCTCAGGATGTGGGAGCCCGTCTTTTGAAATATCTGAGTCCATTCATGAGTTTGTCTCTCTCTCTGTCTCTTACACACACACACACACACACACACACACACACACACACACATACACCAGTCTCCTTACGTTTTCTTAATTCTAGGCAATATATTCTGATTTGGACAAAGTAATTCAATAGAGGTGACTTTTGGTTTTTAACAATGTTTTAGGGCAATTTTGGGTTCATAGTAAAACTGAGAAGAAAATACAGATTTTGCACCTACCTGAGTCCATAAATGCCCAGCTGCCCCTCACTCTCCATCTGGGGATCACCAGAGGTACTCATCACAGTCAGTGAACCTGCACTCACAGGCAGGGGGTGACATTATCACCCCACGTCCACCATCTACATCACGTTCACCCTTGGTGCTGCTGAGTGGTGTGTGTTCTCCGAGTCTGGACCAATGTTAATTACATGGATCTGCCGTTACAGTGGTGAGTGCTTTCTTGACTTATGCTTCAGTCTTCTCAAAACTTCTCAACTTGCCCTTGAAGGAAGACTCTTTCCGACATGGGAAGCATATACTAGAGACAGGAGCGCGTTCTCTGCGCCAAGCGCTGTTCTCAGTGTTTCACAGACATCGATACAGTTCTTACAACAAACCCAGGAGGCAGGTACTGTGTCGCCCAGTTTCTCACACAGGGAAACTGAGGCCGGTGGGGTCTGATGCCAGCTCAGGACACCCGCTGACAGCACAGTTCAGAACAGCTCCTCCGCGACTGCTTGCTCCCGTGGAAACATCTCGTGCGGGCTGTTCAGCCACCGGGTTTCAGAGCTGCCTTGCTGACCCCCTATGGAAGCCTACGCAGGGCAGAGACCAACGCAGAAATGTGTTTGTGAAGATGTTCTGTTGTGGAGCGTCTTCACCACGTTTCAGGATTGATTTGTTTCATTCTGTTTCTGCATTTTCTGGGCTTTTGCTCTCAGAGGACTGAGCCACCTGCGTATTTATTCTGTTTAAATTGTTTGCTAATGTTTTCCGCCTCTACAGTCTCCATGTGGGGACAGGGGAGGTTTTCCTCAGGCGGGCAGAGTACTGTTGGCTTATGCAATGATGATGCTTCTGTAATCTAGTCTTTCTGTTGCACAAAAGTCGTTAATGATGAAAAACGGGATTCTCAGTAGGGGCTCCCCCCAAACATGTCAGCTCCATCTTGTCCCTAAGAGGAGTTCTTTTTTTCCTTTTCACTTTTAAAACGTGTTCTTTTGGTAGATGTGACTGACATAATACGTTCTGTTTGTCGTGAACATTTCCACTGGGGGTGTCGCGAGAAGTTGAATGCGGGGGCGGGGAGAGCAGACTGTGAGCTCTGGTGTCTGCAGTGTTCGTGTGTGTGCCTGTGCGTGCACGCTTCTGGGGTTCCCTACTCCACCAGACGTGATGCGCTTGTTGGCTGTCCACCTGCTTCTTCGGCAAGTACACACTCACCAGCCTGCTTTTCTCTGACCCTTCCTTTCATTCAGTGAGATCCCGGAGAATCTTTAAACTTCGTCCCCGATTCTGATTTCTGACGCTTGAAGTCTCCTTATGTCTAGTTCTCATTAGGACAGTTTTCTGGTGAACTGGCTCACCAACAAAGGAAATGGATCTCACACTTAGAGGGTGGATGGAAGCACCTCAAAGAAAATGTGGCTCCTCGCTCGGGCTCCCTGACCTGTACTTCTTATCTGGCAGAAGTGCCTCATCCTCTGGGCCTCAGAAGTTCATGGTTCTCATCCTTGTCATTTCATTGGTTCCTGTGCTTTCAGATGAGTCTCTTTTTTTCTCAAAGGAAGGCTAATCACACTGCCTTCACCTTAGATGAAAGTTTAGTGCCAGCAAAGCGTTGATCATTAGAGCTTGGAAATATCAATTGTGTTCGCCTGAGGCAATGAGTGATGGGTAAGGATTTCAACCAGGGGACTTCATATATTCATATGCATCAGTACTTTTGTCCTTGTACACCTAAAAGTAATTTAGAAAAATTATGCATCTATACATTTTTAGGTTGAAATCTAAAAATTTTCATCATAATTTAAAACGTTTACAAAGGAATTGGTTGCCAGAGTCTGCAAATATCAGACTTTAAAAATATAATTATCGTTATTACTTTCCTTTAGTGGAATCTGGAATTTACAGAGATTCGACGGCACTAGACGATTCCTCCTTTCATCTTCCTCAGGCGTCACAACTCTCTCCATCCTCAGCCAGACTCCACGCCCCTCACTTGGACCACCTCCTTCCAGACATCCTGAACGTCTTTACTGCTGTTTTATTTGGCTTCAGGACAGAGTCTCTTCCTAAGATTATATTATGCATCTGCTATTATTCACTTGTTTGTTTATAAATGTCTCTCCAACTAAAATATAAGTGCCACAGGTGGGTGGGGACCCTTAACTTGTTTGTTGTTGAACATCAGATGTGCGGTGGGTGCTCAGATGGAGAGGGTGAGGGGGTGGGGAGGAGGTAGGGAGAGGGTTGTGTGCCCTGTGGGGGTCCAGGTGTGGTCCAGGGGGGCGAGGCCTCTGCAGGACCATTTCAGAGGAATTTCTAAGAACAAACTTTTTTTTCCTTAGGGTTCCTGGCCCCTCCTGGACTCCTGGGGTCTGTCCTTCCTCAATGCGGGAGCCATCAGGAGGGAGCCATCAGGAGGGAGCAGGCGGGGCCCCAGCGCCTCCCTGAGGTGAAGTTTCCTTGTCTGCTGGTCCTTCTGTTCCTTGGTCTCCTCCTGCCACGACCTCCCCTCCCTCTTTGCTGCGGGAATGCTCAACTCTGGACTCAGCCATAGGGCTCACTGAGCTCAGCTAGATGCTCTCCTGTTGTGTGGCAAGGACGCTCTTCAAGTTTGTCACCGTCATATTCTTGAAATCCACTAGGAAATCTGGCCCCGGAAGAACGACTTGCTGTGACTTTATAACCAAGGGAGAAAGATCAGGAAGCAAAACCTAGCAGCTTAGGGGCTTCCCCGGCCCAGTGATAAGGAACCCACCCACCAGTGCAGGAGGTGCAAGAGTCGCAGGTTCTATCCCTGGGTCAGGAAGTTCCCTTGGAGGAGGGGATGGCAACCTGCTCAGGTATTCTTGCCTGGAGAATCCCATGGACAGAGGAGCCTGGTGGGCTACAGTCCATGGGGTCACAGAGCCGGACACAACTAAAGAGACAGCACAGTGACCCCCCGCTTGAGGGGATTTCCTCTGCTCTATCACAGGCTGCAGGTATTTGCACGTGCAAACCATTGTTCCTGCGGTTGGTGACGCTGCTGCATGCCTGGGACCTGTGAAGCAGCGACCAGGGATCCACAGCCGGGTGGAGAGACTAGGAAGCCAGCCTTGGAGACTGGGAAGCCTGGCCATGCACTGTTTCTTAGGAACCACTCACCTGGCTCCCAAACACTCTTCTTTCTCCAAACAGGCCCCTGAGGATGCTCCGACCTGCTTATTCCTTTCTTGCTGCCACTGCTCTCTTGAGTTGGGGGGAGGAGGGTGCTGCCCCCGCCCTCAGGACGCTGCCCTGTGTCCATCCCGGGGGCTGCCCTGTTTGCTCCCTGTCTGTCCCCACCAGCGCTGTTGCTGCATTTGATCTGAGTTTTTGGCCATCAGCTCATGATGGTGTGGCCCACCCGTAGGCGTCCATCCTGGCTGAACCAGTTTGGGCAGCACTGGGCAGCCTCACTTCCCTGTCCTTTGGTCCAGCACAGGCACTGGGGCTGACTGGCCCCTCATGAGCCTGTGAGGCTCCATCAGTGTCAGTGAGACTCACCTACCTCCTGCTTCCCTGGGGGTGGTGGTTCCACAGAGCCCCACGACCCCCTAGACCTTCAGCCCTGAGTTGACAGGCTGGGTTTGCCCAGTGCCCACCCAGACTGGCACACCTGTAGTTTCCCTACTATATCTGAGAGTTTTTCTACAACCTGCCCCGAGCCTGCTTGCAGGTAGGACGAAGAGCCACCCAGATAAGACCGAGGACACCTCTATCACAGGACATTTGCACTAGAGGGTGCAGAAGTATGTAATGAGATGAAACGAGCTGCTTGGAGGGCCAGGAACTGTGTTCTGGATCCAGCACCAGCTCACCAACAGCACTGGCAGTGGACAGGTTACTTAACTGTGTGACCTCAGCTTATCCTTCTGTGAAATGAAAGGTATGGCTTACTTATCAGTGTCGGTTTAAGGATTTAAAATATACTCCAAAAATAATAATAAAATATATTCCAGAAATGACAATAAATGACAAGTCCTTCCCCTCTGCATCCTCAGTGGATTTGTGTGTATGTGTGTTTGTGTGTGTGGTTTTGTGTATGTGAGTATGTGTGTATTTGTGTATGTGTGGTGGTTTTGTGTTTGTGTGTGTGTGGCTTTATGTGTGTGGTTTTGTGTATGTGAGTATGTGTGTATATGTGAGTATATGTGAGTATGTGTGTATTTGTGTGTGAGTGTGTGTTTGTGTGTGAAGAGAAACGGGATGATTTATGTGAAAGAGCTGAGGCCCCACAGAGCACTTTCGCATCATCACTGCTCGTCCTGATCCTGAGGTCTGCACACCTGGATGCTTAGGGAGCCCACGGCCATTTCTCCTGAGGGAGGCGGTACTGGCCCACGTGCAGGGAGCCTGGAGAAGACAGCAGGTCAGGGTCTGTTAAGAGGTGTGGATTTTCACGCTCAGCGAGCTCCTGGGGCGGTCTGAAACGCTGAAGTTGGTCTTATGGACCGAGGGTTGGAGTGATGAGCCCCTTACGTGCCCAGCAGCTCCTACCCATGCTGGTTGAACTCAGTGCACTGGGCAGCCTCACTTCCCTGTCCTTTGGTCCAGCACAGGCACTGGGGCTGACTGGCCCCTCATGAGCCTGTGAGGCTCCATCAGTGTCAGTGAGACTCACCTACCTCCTGCTTCCCTGGGGGTGGTGGTTCCACAGAGCCCCACGACCCCCTAGACCTTCAGCCCTGAGTTGACAGGCTGGGTTTGCCCAGTGCCCACCCAGACTGGCACACCTGTAGTTTCCCTACTATATCTGAGAGTTTTTCTACAACCTGCCCCGAGCCTGCTTGCAGGTAGGACGAAGAGCCACCCAGATAAGATCGCTGACACCTCTATCACAGGACATTTGCACTAGAGGGTGCAGAAGTATGTAATGAGATGAAACGAGCTGCTTGGAGGGCCAGGAACTGTGTTCTGGATCCAGCACCAGCTCACCAACAGCACTGGCAGTGGACAGGTTACTTAACTTGTGTGACCTCAGCTTATCCTTCTGTGAAATGAAAGGTATGGCTTACTTATCAGTGTCGGTTTAAGGATTTAAAATATACTCCAAAAATAATAATAAAATATATTCCAGAAATGACAATAAATGACATGTCCTTCCCCTCTGCATCCTCAGTGGATTTGTGTGTATGTGTGTTTGTGTGTGTGGTTTTGTGTATGTGAGTATGTGTGTATTTGTGTATGTGTGGTGGTTTTGTGTTTGTGTGTGTGTGGCTTTATGTGTGTGGTTTTGTGTATGTGAGTATGTGTGTATATGTGAGTATATGTGAGTATGTGTGTATTTGTGTGTGAGTGTGTGTTTGTGTGTGAAGAGAAACGGGATGATTTATGTGAAAGAGCTGAGGCCCCACAGAGCACTTTCGCATCATCACTGCTCGTCCTGATCCTGAGGTCTGCACACCTGGATGCTTAGGGAGCCCACGGCCATTTCTCCTGAGGGAGGCGGTACTGGCCCACGTGCAGGGAGCCTGGAGAAGACAGCAGGTCAGGGTCTGTTAAGAGGTGTGGATTTTCACGCTCAGCGAGCTCCTGGGGCGGTCTGAAACGCTGAAGTTGGTCTTATGGACCGAGGGTTGGAGTGATGAGCCCCTTACGTGCCCAGCAGCTCCTACCCATGCTGGTTGAACTCAGAATGGCTGAATGGACTGCCAAGGTCATGAGAGGCCCCAGGGCAGAGATAGACAGAGCTGACTGCGTCACTGTTTCAGCCTCTGGGCAGGGAAATAAAGTAAGGCAAGAAAGAGAAGATTGGAATCAAGAGCTCATGCAGGCTGAGTCTGGGAGTCCCCTGGGGTGGGCTGACCCCCCAGGATGCCTGAGCTACCTCACCGCAGGACGGGGACATGGGCCGCCACTCTCTGCTCCTCTCCCCCGAGGAGGCCCATATGGAGCCATCCCCCATCTGGGGACAATGGTGTCTGTCTTCATACACCTTCCAGGGAGCTCAGCAGAGCAGAGCCGCAGGGTGAGGCAAGGAGGTGGTCAGACAGTGACCTTTGACTGATGAGGGCAGAGGCCATTCAAGCCTGTACGGCACTGAAGACACTAATTATATTTGCCAGTTTAGTTTTCAGTCAAAATCCATTTTTCACTCTAATTTCCATCTTACACACGTTACCATAAATGGAAGAGATAAAAAGTCTGTTTTGTCAGAATGACTGAATCTTCTCTAAACAGAAAGCTCTTTCCTGAGACAGAGTCCACACAGAGAACAAAGGAAGGGCACAATTTCTTAGCAGTCTTGGGACCGTGGGCCAGCCTGCCCTCAACATGGTGGTGATGGGGGCACTTTAACCAAACCACGTGTTTCTTTATTTTAAAAACTTGAGTGGATAATTTAAGAATGGTGAAAATTTCTTGCAAATCTCTTACACCCTGATGAATTTCTGTTCCAATGAGTTATCAGGAACCAGAGAAACCCTACCCATAACTTACATCATCAAAGCTATACAACTAATTCTCAACATGGAGACAATTTAGAGACTAATCAAAATAACTTTTAATGTATGTATTACTTTAAGCTCTATGTTTCTGGTTTTTTTAAGCTTAAAAATGCTCTTTTCTCTTGGCAGTTATGTGAACAGGTCAAATATTCAAATACTTGGTTGCTTACTATTAAGTATCTGGGCAGGCGGCATTCACTTGGACACTTAAAACAATAAAAAGATGAATAATTTAGTCATAGACTGTGTATATCATCATTTAATGAATACAGAGCACACTGAATTTTCTTTGGATGAATAAAATAACCCCATTCACAGCTGTAATTTTGGGAAGTGCCAGGTGATCATTAAAATCTATTCTGGTTGCATGAAACCACTTGGACACTTTCTCCCAGCCTCTCATGCCTGGCTTCAAGGGAGTAATTAAACATTCATACTTTCATTTCAGCCTGTGTAGCCTTCAAATAATCTCTGACCATAGTTCCCTCTCCCCTCTATCATCAATCCAAACTCTTCTTCATGCAGACCTCCTGCGAATATGGCTCTTTTATATGATATCAGAATCACAGAGTGCAGACTCTGGAAGGATTCTTGTGTACCACCGATACTAGGGATTTTGAGAGCACTTCACGAGAAGTCAGCTCCAGGTTACCTGCTTGTCGGTAGAGCTGATGATACAGAGGGAACCTGGGATTCCACTCCTCAGATGAGCCTCCTTCTCTAACTGAGCACTGAATGAGGTCTGTGGAGAACATGATTTGAAAACCAGTGCCTCAGACACATTCCCTGAGGGCCAGAAAGAGGAAATGAGTATTTTTGTATGTATTGCACAAGAGAGGGTATTTGATTTTTAATGAAGCAGTTCCCATAGATTTGTTCAAGTGGGTCGAGTTGGAGAAGATTAGCTGTAGAGTTCTTTTTATTGAAATATAGTTGATGCACAATATTACATAAGGTGATTTGACAGTTGCTGCTGCTGCTAAGTTGCTTCAGTTGTGTCCGACTCTGTGCAACCCCATAGATGGCAGCCCACTAGGCTTCCCCATCCCTGGGATTCTCCAGGCAAGAACACTGGAGTGGGTTGCCATTTTCTTCTCGAACACATGAAAGTGAAAAGTGAAAGTGAAGTTGCTCAGTTGTGTCCGATTCCTAGTGACCCCATGGACTGCAGCCCACCAGACTTCTCTGCCCATGGCATTTTCCAGGCAAGAGTACTGGAGTGGGTTTCCATTGCCTTCTCCATTGACATTTGCATATGCCATGAAATAATCAGCACAACAACTCTAGTAAACTCCCAGACAAACTTATTGCTATATTATCAACCACGTTCCTATGTTGTATATTGAATCCTCTTGACTTATCTATTATATAACTGCGGGTTTGTACCTCTTAATCCTTTGCACATACTTGACTCACCAACCTCCATCTCTTCTGGCAATCACTCGCTTTTTTCTTTATTTTTAAGTGTTTTCATTTTGTTTTGTTTCTTTTTTGGATTCCTCAGGTAAGTGAGATCAGAAGGTATTTGTCTTTTCCTGTCTGACTTATTTCACTTAGCATAATATCCTCTAGAGCCATCATGTTGTTGTCACTGGCAAGATTTCATTTTTTATGAATGAGTATATGCCAATGTGGGCTTTCCAGGTGATGCTAAGGTTTTAAAGGATGCACTTGCCAATGCAGGAGACATAAGAGACTTGGGTTCAACCCCTGGGTTGGGAAGATCCCCTGGAGCAGGAAATGGCAACCCACTTCAGCATTCTTGCCTAGAGAATCCCATGGACAGAGGAGCGTGGTGGGCTACAGTCCATGGGGTCGCAGAGTCAAAGACTTAGCATGCACACACTAGTTTTATAAGTGTCTGATCTGCTCTTTTACTATTGCCTGTGTTTACCAGTGAGATCTTTTTCCTTTTGTAATTTTCATATTTGTAGCCATGGTCTTTCCTTTTCGCTTAGAGAAGTCCCTTTAACAATTTTTTTTAAGGCTGGCTTAGTGGTGCTAAACTCTTTTAGCTTTTGCTTGTCTGTAAAACTCTTCGTCTCTCCTTTTAATCTGATTGATAGCTCTGCTGGGCAGAGTATTTCAATGGTAGGTTGTTTCCTTTCAATACTTTGGATATATCATGCCACTCCCTCTGGCCTACAAGTTTTTCTGAAAACTC
>SJYC01118134.1:0-51327 GCA_006408675.1 Madoqua kirkii | reverse complement strand
TCTGTAAAACTCTTCGTCTCTCCTTTTAATCTGATTGATAGCTCTGCTGGGCAGAGTATTTCAATGGTAGGTTGTTTCCTTTCAATACTTTGGATATATCATGCCACTCCCTCTGGCCTACAAGTTTCTTCTGAAAACTCAGCTGAGAGTTTTATGGGAGTTCTCATGTAAATAGTTCCTTTTCTGTTGATGCATTTAAGATTTTCTCTCAACTTTTACCATTTTAATTAAAATATATCTTGATGTGAAACTCTTTGGCTTCATCTTGTTGGGAACCTCATCTGCTCCATGGACATGGGCAGAGGTATCCTTTCCCAGGTTAGGGAAGTTTTCACCTATTATTTTTCCAAGTAAGTCCTCTGTCCCCTTCTCTCTCTCTCTTCTCGTGGCATCCCTATAATGCAAGTATTAGTATGCTTGATGTATACTAATGGCATGCGTAATGGTCTCTTACATATTGGTCATAATGGTCTCTTACACTATTTTTAAAAGCATTGTTTTTCCTTTTCTTCTGTTCAACTTGGTTGTAGGATTCTTAAGAGGGGAATAATATCTTCTATTTTTGTACTCCCTCCATTTTGTTAAATTTCTACTCAACAAAAGGCATTTGATGAGGTAGAAGAATGAGTGAGGGAAGGAGGGAGCAAACAAGGGGTGAAAGAAGTCTCTGGATTACAAACAGGCTGATAGAGAATCAGTGTGCACAGACTGAGTGCAAAAGTTTCAGAGGGACAGAAAGCATCAATCTTTGGTTGGAAGCTTGTACATGTTTTTTAAGGAAGGGGGTGGTTTCTAATTTAATTTAGTGTCCCATTGAAGAGGCTGTTCAATATCATAGTAATCCAAGTCTATGCTCCCATCAGTAGTGTGGAAGAAGCTGAACACTTCTATGAAGACCTACAGGACCTTCTAGAACTAACACTCAAAAAAAGATGTCCTGTTCATTGTAGGGGACTGGAATGCAAAAGTAGGAAGTCAAGGGATACCTGGAGTAACAGGCAAATTTGGCCTTGAATACAAAATGAAACAGGGCAAAGGCTAACAGAGTTTTGCCAAGTGAAAGCACTGGTCATAGAAAAGACCCTCTACCAACAGCACAAGAGACAACTCTACACTTGGACGTCACCAGATGGCCAATACGGAAATCAGATTGATTATATTCTTTGCAGCCAAAGATGGAGAAGTTCTATGTAGTTAGCAAAGACAAGACTGGGAGCGGACTGTGGCACAGACCATGAACTCCTTATTGCCAAATTCAGACTTAAATTGAAGAAAGTAGGGAAAACCACTAGACCATTCAGGTATGACCTATTCACATCTCTTATGATTATACAGTGGAAGTGAGAAATAGATTTAAGAGACTAGATCTAATAGAGTGCCTGAAGAACTATAGATGGAGGTTCGTGACATTGTACAGGAGGCAGTGATCAAGACCATCTCCAAGAAATGCAAAAAGACAAAACGGTTGTCTGAGGAGGCCTTCCAAATAGCTGAGAAAAGAGAAGCTAAAGGCAAAAGAAAAGAGAGAGTGAAAAAGTTGGCTTAAAACTCAAATTCAGAAAACTAAGATTATGGCATCTGGTCCAATCACTTCATGGCAAATAGACAGATAGGAAAAGAGTGAAAACTGTGACAGACTTAATTTTTTAGGGCTCTAACATCACTGCAAATGGTGACTGCAGCCATGAAATTAAGACACTTGCTCCCTGGGGAAAAAGTTATGACTAACTTAGATAGCATATTAAAAAGTAGAGACATTACTTTGCCAACAAAGGTCCATCTAGTCAAAGCTATGGTTTTTCCAGTAGTCAAGTATGGATGTGAGAGTTGGACTATAAAGAAAGTTGAGCCCTGAAGAATTGATGCTTTTGAACTATGCTGTTGGACAAGATTCTTGAGAGTCTCTTGGACTGCAAGGAGATCTGACCAATCCGTCCTAAAAGAAATCAGTCTTGAATATTCATTGGAAAGACTGATGCTGAAGCTGAAATTCCAATACTTTGGCCACCTAATGCAAAGAGCTGACTCATTAGAAAAGATCCTGATGCTGAGAAAAATTGAAGGAAAGAGGAGAAAGGGATGGGAGAGGATGAGATGGTTGGATGTCATCACTGACTCAATGGGCATGAGTTTGAATAAGCTCCAGGAGTTGGAGATGGCCAGGCGTGCTACAGTCCATGGGGTTGCAAAGAGTCAGACATGACTGAGCAACTGAACTGAACTGTACTGAAAGGCAAAGGAGAAAAGGAAAGATGTACCCATTTGAATGCAGAGTTCAAAGAATAGCAATGAGAGATAAAAAAGCCTTCCTCAGTGATTAATGCAAAAAAATATGGTAAAACAATAGAATGGGAAAGACTAGAGATCTCTTCAAGAAGCTTGGAGATACCAAGGGAACATTTCATGCAAAATGGGGACAATAAAGGACAAAAATGGTATGGCCCTAACAGAAGCAGAAGAGATTAAGAAAAGGTGGCAAAAATACACAGAAGAATTGTACAAAAAAGATCTTCATGACCCTGATAACCATGATGGTGTAATCACTCACTTAGAGCCAGACATCCTAGAATGTGAAGTCAAGTGGGTCTTAGGAAGTATCATTATGGACAAAGCTAGTGGAGGTGATGGAATTCCAGTTGAGCTATTTCAAATCCTGAAAGATGATGCTGTGAAAGTGTTGCAGTAAATATACCAGCAAATGTGGAAAACTCAGCAGTGGCCACAGGACTGGAAAAGGTCAGTTTTCATTCCAGTACCAAAGAAAGGCAATGCCCCAAACTACAGAACAATTGCACTCATCTCACACGTTAGTAAAGTAATGCTCAAAATTCTCCAAGCCAGGATTCATCAGTACATGAACTATGAACTTCCACATGTTCAAGCTGAATTTAGAAAAGGCAGAGGAATCAAAGATCAAATTGCCAACGTCCATTGAATCATAGAAAAAGCAAAAGAGTTTCAGAAAAGCATATATTTCTGTTTTATTGACTATGCCAAAGCCTTTGACTTGTGAATCACAATAAACTGTGGAAAATTCTTCAAGAGATGTGAATACCAGATCACCTGATCTGTCTCTTGAGAAATCTGTATGCAGGTCAAGAAGCAACAGTTAGAACTGGACATGGAACAACAGACTGGTTCCAAATCGGAAAGGGAATATGTCAAGGTTGTATATTATCACCCTGCTTATTTAACTTATCTGCAGAGTACATTGTTTGAAATCCCAGGCTGGATGAAGCACAAGCTGGAATCAACATTGCCAGGAGAAATATCAATAACCTCAGATATACAGATGACACCACCCTTATGGCAGAAATTGAAAAGGAAGCAAAGAGCCTCTTGATGAAAGTGAAAGAGGAGAGTGAAAAAGTTGACTTTAAGCTCAGCATTCAAGAAATTAATATCATGGCATCTGGTCCCATCACTTCATGGCAAATAGATGGGGAAACAGTAGAAACTGTGAGAGACTATATATTTGGACTCCAAAATTACTGCAGATGGTGAATGCAGCAATGAAATTAAAAGACACTTGCTCCTTGGAAAAAAAGCTATGACCAACCTGACAGCATATTAAAAAGAAGAGACATTACTTTACCAACAAAGGTCCATGTAGTCAAAGCTATGGTTTTTCTAGTAGTCATGTATGGTGTAAGAGTTGGACCATAAAGAAAGCTGAGTGCCGAAGAATTGATACTTTTGAGCTGTGGCATTGGGGAAGACTCTTGAGAGTCCCATGGACTGCAAGGAGATCCAACCAGTCCATCCTATAGGAAATCAGTCCTGAATATTCACTGGAAGGACAGATGTTGAAGCTGAAATTCCAATAATTTGTTCACCTGATACAAAGAACTGGCTCATTGGAAAAGACACTGATGCTGGGAAAGATTGAAGGTGGAAAGAGAAGGGGACGACAGCGGATGAAATGGTTGGATGGCATCACTGACTCGATGGACATGAGTTTGAGTAAACTCCTGGAGTTGGTGATGGACAAGGAAGCCTGGCGTGCTGCAGTCCATGGGGCCGAAAAGAGTTGGACACAACCAAGAGACTGAAGTGAACTGAAGTTAAGGGGCTAAGGAATACAGTCTTGCCCAAGATCTGTGTGAAAACATCTTCCTAATGTAAGTTTTTCTAGCCTGTATGGCAAGAAAGCACATAGCAGCAAGCACACAGGCATTTTTAGACATGTGCCCTCTCACAATTTTAGGCTCATTTAATCCTAACCTGTTGATGTTGAGGACTCTGTTTTGAGATGGGCAGGTTAACTGCTGGGAAATTCAGGAAGGGGCCCAAGAAGAGCAGTGTTATCCAGGCGGGCTGGGAAATGGGCTGGACCCAGAGTTTCCTCTGGTCCTAGATGTGGAGGGTTCTTGAGAAAGAACGTTAAGAAGGTGTGAGACCATTTTGCTTTCCCTGTTGAATGTGGACAAAACTGCCAGGTGACATCCATGACGAGACCCTTCCAAGTGAAGACTGGAGGATCTGGGTCAAGGGGACACACAGCTCGTCACCAGAAGTACTTGGGAGGCCCTTCTTGGGCCTTACCTCCAGGATTCTACTGAGCTGGAGCTTAAGGATTAATCTTTAGGAGCTTCCCTTTGAAGGGCTTTCGAATGACAAGCCAGGTTTGCTTAATGGGGGAATACCTTCTCCTGAATATTCTTTGTTCCCCCCACCCTCACCCATTTGTCATCCTGCATTGAGGTTCTTTAGCACATCAGGGCTGAAATAACAGTAGCAGCTCAAGAGCCCCAGGATGTCACTGAGGGGTACTTAGGGGCTGCTGGTCTGAACAGAAAGCCCACTGCCAAAAAATGCATTTCCTCAGGAAGTTGCTCTAAAAGGCTCTCCATCACTCTGCCACTTAGAGTTATTTCTCTCCCCCTCCTGGGAGACATCAGCTTGCCAAGGCTCTTTGCTTTGTAAGCAGTGGACTGTGACATTTTAGGCTCCTTAGCACATGGTCAAGCCACCCTGGCCCTACCAGGCTGGTTGCCCTACTGGCTCCAGACAACCATTAGTACCTCCTTACTGTCCATCATGGAAACCAGATGGTTTCCCTGGTGCTCAGACAGTAAAGAGTCCACCTGCAATGCAAGAGACCCAGGTTCAGTCCCTGGGTGGGGAAGATCCCCTGGAGGAGGGCATGGTAACCCAGTTTAGTGTTCTTGCCTGGAAAACTCCATGGACAGAGGAGCCTGGGCTACAGTCCATGGGGTTGCAAAAAGTTGGACACAACTGATCAACTAACACTTTCTTTCTCGGGAAACCAGACAGCACCCTTGCCCATTCCCAAGAGCTCCAGTCCATACAGCATTAAAATTTCTTCAGATAAACTTCAGCTAAATGTTTGTGTTTCTGATGATGGCCTATTTATCCCATCTATCGTTCATTGGGAATTGCATACACTTAGACTAGAAAATAGCTTGGGCATTGTGGCATCCAGTTTTTCTTTTATAGGAAAACAGTCCAGTCAGAGGACGTCTCGACCAGTGAGACGTGTCAGCTAGAGCAGAGCCTGGCATCAGGACTCGCCCACCCACTTGTTGCCTGGCTGCAGTCAGGTGACAAGAGAGTGTCAGCAGATTTAACACAATCATCTATGGACATAGACTTCCTTCCTCCATACGTGTGGAAATCTGGATGCTGAGCCCATCAAAACCATTGTGGCCGCAGACAGACGTTCTCCTTGATTCAGAGAGCACGACTCCTCTTCATCTGTGAGCAGATGTCATGCTCTCTGATGTATCTGTCCTGAAGTGGTTTCTGGGGAACATTGTGTCCCATTTGTTTTCTCTGTGGTCCTGAGCTTCTTTTCAGAAGGAATGCAGCATTTCCCACTTGCTTTGAAGGACACACCCTCTGGTGGACTGAGCCGGGCTGGAAAGAGTGGACCTGTCTGTCCTTTCCTGATGCTTCTTCATCCTCTAGGCGGATTCATGAGGCTCCTGGCTGGGGGCCCACCACCGGAGGTTCTCAAATAAGAGAATGGAAGCAATGTTTCCTGCCCCTGTGCCAAAGCCCACCTTTAATCTTGCAGGTGCAGAGAAAGAGGGTGAGGCACCTGGGGCTCTGAGGACCCATTTCATCTTCACAACAGCCTCATTATTTTTGCCATTTGTATGTGTGTGTGTGTGTGTGTGTGTGTGTGTGCATGCTGTGCTTAGTCATTCAGTCATGTCTGAATGGACTGTAGCCTGCCAGTCTCCTCTGTCCATGGACTTTTTCAGGCAAGAATATTGGAGTGCAATGGTTGCCATCTCCTTCTCTAGGGGATCTTCCCAACACAGGGTTTGAACGCTCATCTCTTGTGTCTCTTGCATGGATTCTAAACCTGCTAAAGCTGCTGAGCCATCCAGGAAGCGCAAAGTGAAATTGTTAGTCTCTAGGTCATGTGCGCCTCTTTGTGACCCCACGGACTGTATCCCTCCAGGCTCCTCTAACCATGGGATTTCCCAGGCAGGAATACTGGAATGTGTTGCCATTCCTTTCTCCAAGTGATCTTCCCAACCCAGGGCTAGAACCTGGGTCTCCTGTATTGGCAGGTGGAATCTTTACCACTGAGCCACCAGGGAAGCCCCAGAGGGAACTCGTCTACCATTTCAGTATATGATGTAAAAGCCTCCTTTTCCCTATTCGGAATTTTCAGAGCTACTGTTGAACTTTTAAAATTTGATCTCACCTTTAGAATCAATTTGTCAAGTCCCATGGAAAATACTATTAGAACAATCTTGTTCATTTCATTTTTTCTCACACCTTACATATCCTTGGAGAAGGAAATGGCAACCCACTCCAGTACTCTGGCCTGGAAAATCCCATGGAAGGAGAAGCTTGGTAGGCTACAGTCCATGGGGTCGCAATTACTTCTTACTTTTTAAGATCTGCTTTATTTATTATTTTTGCATAGACTTGTCTTAGATTTTCCTATGATTATAGATTTGTTTGTTCTTTGTGATCCTATCAGCTTTTGTTTTGTATGTTTTGAAAGTATGTTGTCAGATGCATAATCACCATATCTTCTTCCATTGTTTCATCATGTTTTTTTCACTTTTCATGATTTTTAATTAAAATCTTACTTTTGAATCTTGAGAAGAATCATTTTAAAGATTGAACTCAGCACCATCTTGAAAAAAAGCAGTTATATTTTAATTTATATTTTAGGAGTCATATTGTGCTGCTGGCTCTTTCCAAATTTACAGTGGAGGGAAATCCCTAGAGCCTTCGCAAATCCAGTGCTATCAGGACCAAGTTTCTGCCAATCCCTTGTGCTGTCTGGTGAGGTTGGAACTTGATGTACTGTGACAACTGTCCTTGTTCCAGCTTGATATTGTGTTTGGAAATCCCATGATTTTTTTTAGCAGCCTCTCCTAGCTCTGAGAACCACAGGCTCTGTGTCTTCATGGGGCTTCCTCACAACTGGGATGAGGACTGAGCCTGAGACAGAACACTGTTCCGGTCCCCAGAGGTTCCCTGTTCCACACCAGTTGGCACCTTGGCACTGTTTCACTGTGTTTTTTCAAACTATGAATTCACTCACAGTGGAAATTTGCTAACTAACACTGAGTCATGGAGGCAGAGAGCATATTTGCTGTAAGAAGAGGAATTTCAAACTTGATTGTGCCGGTTACCAAAGATTTGACCCTAAAACATGTTGCATCATTTTCTACAGCTTTCTGTTTTTCTCATGTAGCAAATGAAACTTAGAAAACAGAGGCTTGTGAGGTCCCAGTGGAGTATTGGGTCAAGCTCCTGACAGCTGTCTCTTATACACATCTTTTCTTACTTTGCACTTCTTTGTTCTATGTCCATTTTTCTTCTTGTTAAATGTCACTGTTAAGTAAATCTTTTGGCAAGTCTCTAAGTGGCCTCTCATCTTGACTTCTGAATGTTGAAAATGCCTTTTTATGTCCTATATATTAAATAGTTTAACTAGGTATAGAATCTTATGTTGAAATTGTTTTCCCTCAACCCTTTGAATATTTTAGGCGTTTATTTCTTACTGATGACATTACTGCTGAATGTCATTGTTTAGAAGGCAACCTGTCTTCCCTGTAAAGCCTTCTGTAGGTTTTATAGCTTGCTCATCCTTAATTTTATGAAGTTTCACTTGGGTACATCTTACTATGAATTTATTTTGCCTTACAATGCTCAATAGTTTCTCAATCTGAAAAGTCTTATCTTTGATTTTGAAAAAAAAAAAAGCATTTGCTTTTTTCTTTTCAAATACGCATCTAGCAAATTCTGTCTTATTTCTTCTTTTGGAACTTACTAGGTGAGTTTTTGAATCCTTTAAACTTTCATACATGTTTCTTAATTGCACTTCCATTTTAAAACCATATTTAGGTGAATTACTCAGAGGTAGTTTTAACTTTGCTGATTATTTCTCTGATATGTCCAGTCTTAAAGGTACGCTGTTTTATTTTAATGAATGTATTTTTCATTCTCAATATTTCCAGTTGGTTTCTTTTCACATCTGTTTGTTTTTAATCTCAGGTGTTCCTTAAATTCTTATCCTATATTTACGGCTGTTATGACTTCCTTTACTTACTCAGGGTTGCAAACATACTTATTTTACATTGCACTATTATTTGTGTTTTGTTTGCAGTACTCATTGCCTGACTGTTGGGATTTGTGGCTATCTTTCTTAGTATTCTTCTTTTTTTTTTTGTCTCAAAATGTACATTTTCTACTTTCTCTTTCCCCATCTCCATCTGTGCTCACCTGTTCCTAGATATTATGTGATTCTTTCTAATCAGACAAAAGTACTGAAGGGGCACAGAAAATGCCAGCTTCATATTCTATCCATGGCAACCAGTGAATGAAGGGGTTGCCTGACTTAGAACCTTATGGCTCAGCTGTATATTCTTACCCTTTCACAGCTCAGGGAATGATCATGTAAGCCTGCGGTACTGGGTGAAGGTGAAGGTGAAGTCCCTCAGTCGTGACCGACTCTTTGCAACCCCGTGGACTGTAGCCTACTAGGCTCCTCGGTCCATGGGATTCTCTAGGCAAGAATACTGGAGTGGATTGCCATTTCCTTCTCCAGGAGATCTTCTCGACCCAGGGATCAAGCCTGGGTCTCTTGCATTGGAGGCAGACGCTTTAACCTCTGAGCCACCAGGGTACTGGGTACTTGCAGCCTTTTCTCTCTGGTTTCCAGAGTGGAGCAGCCCCATCCCAGGAGCCTCAGCACCCACTCGGGTTCAGGTCCTTCTCTTCTCATGGTGAATTGGTTTTGGTGTCTGTTTGGTTCCTTCCTTGTCATGTGTCTGGAGTCACAGCCCAGCAGATTCACAGCTTTCACCCTCTTCATCACCTGATGTCTTCTTTCCTTCCTGAACTCTGGGCCTGTTTTCCTTTAGGGTTGAGTATGGATAAGTTTTTAATATAAAAAACAAAAAACAATTTGCCTTGGAGAAGAATCATTTTAAAGATTGAACTCAGCACCATCTTGAAAAAAAGCAGTTATATTTTAATTTATATTTTAGGAGTCATATTGTGCTGCTGGCTCTTTCCAAATTTACAGTGGAGGGAAATCCCTAGAGCCTTCGCAAATCCAGTGCTATCAGGACCAAGTTTCTGCCAATCCCTTGTGCTGTCTGGTGAGGTTGGAACTTGATGTACTGTGACAACTGTCCTTGTTCCAGCTTGATATTGTGTTTGGAAATCCCATGATTTTTTTTAGCAGCCTCTCCTAGCTCTGAGAACCACAGGCTCTGTGTCTTCGTGGGGCTTCCTCACAACTGGGATGAGGACTGAGCCTGAGACAGAACACTGTTCCGGTCCCCAGAGGTTCCCTGTTCCACACCAGTTGGCACCTTGGCACTGTTTCACTGTGTTTTTTCAAACTATGAATTCACTCACAGTGGAAATTTGCTAACTAACACTGAGTCATGGAGGCAGAGAGCATATTTGCTGTAAGAAGAGGAATTTCAAACTTGATTGTGCCGGTTACCAAAGATTTGACCCTAAAACATGTTGCATCATTTTCTACAGCTTTCTGTTTTTCTCATGTAGCAAATGAAACTTAGAAAACAGAGGCTTGTGAGGTCCCAGTGGAGTATTGGGTCAAGCTCCTACAGTGGGGAAAAGAAGTGTCCTCCCTTCCTACCTTTCCCTTGATCAGCATTTATTCATTTTGCCTCCATCCCTTCACTCAGCCAAGGACTTGTCTGGCATCAAGGTTTCTACATCCCTGCAGTGATGCTGGTCTGTTAGTCTCTTAGTTTCTAGTCATAGGTCGGGTCCACGTAGATCTTCTGGCTTTCAGGTGGCTCAGTCCATAAAGAATCTGCCTGCAGTTCGGGAGACTTGAGTCTGATCCCTGGGTTGGGAAGATGCCCTGGAGAAGGGAATTGCTACCCACTCCAATATTCTTGCCTGGAGTATTCTATGGACAGAGGAGCCTGCTGGGCTACAGTCCATGGAGTCACAAAGAGTCAGTCATGGCCAAACAGCTAACACTTAACACCTAGATCTTCAACCCACACAAAGGAAGCAGCATTTGCAAAGAACAGAGAAGTGATGTAGGTAGGGGGATGCTCTGCTGTGAGACTGTTGGAACACAGTGGGGTGTTGGAAATGGTTCTGCTAAGGAAGTTGGTGTCCAAGACAGAAGAGTCTCTCAGACCAGGCTAAGGAGGTGAAACTGTTTTTTGGGTCATGAGGGACTGCACACATTCTTAAGGGGAGGAGTGATCACATTGGTGTCAGTGTGGGTTTAACGGGGGAAGGAATGAGAGGATGGAGATCTCTAGGTAAAATCACACGAGGGCTGAATTAAGTCAGGTCAGTGGTCATGACAGGAGGGGAGAGAGGCGAGCGGGAAGGACTCTCCTGGGTTAGAAGCCACAGGACTTGGCGACCAAGGGAGCATGTGAGGGTAGAGGGTGAGACACAAAGAGGAGTCAAGTACCACCTCGAAGCTTTTCACTTGGAAAGCTTGGTGATAGAGGGGACCAGGTTCTCCATGCGGTCTTCAGACCAGTGGGCACCAGCTGGACATGCCAGTTCTCTGGTCCACTCCAGGGCTGTCTAATCAGACACTTTTCAGAGGCAACTCGGCTATTTGTTTTAACAAGTCCTCAAGGTGATTCTACTCATACAGAAGTCTAAGGACCACTGAGATGGGTTACGCATGGGGGAGAGCAGGTTTGGGAGAAAATAATAATGTTAGACCATATATTGTGGGCTTTGAGAAAACTGTGAGGCATCCAGGCCACGCCCGACTTGCAGCTATTATGAGACTGGTGATTAAAAGAAACATTACATTTTTAGATAGAAATTTGCTAGACCTAAGTGTTTACATTTTAGAGGTTGGTTCATTTTTCTAGGATTCCTAAACATTTTATTTTTTCAGCTGAAATCACGTGGGGTCATCAGTTAAATACACAATTTTGATACCGCAAAGTTTCTTACCTTGAACTTCAGTTAGAAAAGATATTAAAGGAAGGGAAAATAGAGCTTTCACCTTAAGCATAATTAAAGTGCTTGATCCAAATAATGTTCGAATTTCCATCCTGGAAAACAAAACATGAGGAACTGAACTTTGAAAACTGCATCTTGAGCAAGCGAGAGATATTTCCTCCTGACATTTCAGAAGGATATTTACACCCTGATGCCACTACACATTGTAATTATGTAATTGCACATTATAATTGCACATTCTAATTACATGATCGCACATGTTATACTAATTATATAATTAGACTTAATGATAGCAATTGTGCAAGTACATAGTATCAGAATCAAAATGAATGAATTAAAAAACTAGGGTACACATGAGAATTATAACTTTGCAATATAATCCTCAAAAAATCTAAAGAAGCTAATGGACATTTCACACGACTTAATGGATAGAAAGGGAAGCTGCCTCCTTTGTTGGTTATGCTAACCACTGCAATGTTGCTAAAATGTGATAAAAATTAATGTGTGTCATAAAATTTGGAAGCAGAATGCAAAAGAGAAAGATGGAGAAAGAGAAGCAACTGCAAGAGTGAATAGGAGTTAGACAGAGTAGATACAATTCTGTTTTTATCCTTATTCATATGTTCCCTCCTGCTCTGACAGCCATCAAGATTTTAATCATATCTGAATTCCTGCGCTTTTGTCATTTAACTGCCACTTTAAGATTCTGTGAATGGGACATTCACTGTAATTACAGTTCTCCTGAACTTCCTCAGGATTGCAAGTCTTTAGATAGTATCTCGAAACCTTGGAATGTTTATTTTCAAGAGTTTCAACTGATCTCCATCCTGGGAAAATAAGAGTTGGCTAACAGTTATTCCTTTAATGTGGTGATGCGATCAACTTTTGCTTGTTTTATAAGCCAAGGGTCTTAGCATAAAGAAAGGGCACAGACTTCTTCTTCCCACGAGCCCGCGACCCGCCACTGGGAGGAGACGGGGAAAGGGGGCTCGTCTGTCTCTGGGTGATTCCAGCTGTCAGCTCCGGAGCACAGAGAGAGAAGCGTCATTTCGCAATTTTAACTGCACGTTCTCCCTAAGATTCACCAAAATGACTGGCTTAATTCCCTGGGGAACCTGTTTCTGCCCGTCACAGAGTCTTGGGGCTGACAGAGAGTGGGCGCCGATTCGATTTTCTTTCTTTTGGTGTGAGGGAGGAACCCGCGCTGCCAGTTACTGCCTGGAGGTGGACAGGCCTGATTTCTCCTGTGCTTTGTCCTTTCCTCATCAGATTCCCCATGACGTCTCACGCCTCTGTCTCAGTCCCTCATCTGTCCCGAGGGGATGACCGGTCCCTGCAGCTGGCAGCTGGAAAGGGGACCAGCACCCTCTCCCCAAGCTGATTGCATCGTTGCTGCACCGCAGCAGCCCCTGCTTCCAAGGGTCTCCAAGCTCCCAGTGGTGGTCTTGACCTCCGCAGCTTCCTGGGGTGGCTGAGCCCAGCTTGGGGACAGCACTCATGCAGAGGGAGCGAAGCCCTAGAGGAGCATCCTCCCCCGACCGCCGTGAGAGGACCGCAGGGTCACGCACTGGTCTGTTGTGAAGGGCACACTCCCTGGAGACGGCACATCACACTACGTTTCGTTTTCAACCCCCTGAATGTGGACAGCACCGCTCTCTGTGCTTTGGGTGATTCAGTGTCCAGGTGCTCTTGTCATTATGAATGAGAGGACCGGAACCCACCACTCCCGCAGTGGCCACACACCTCGGGCATCTCCTGGCCTCTTAGGCTTGGTCCATCCACGGGATCAGACTCACTTTCTTCCTGTGACTCAGAGTGTTTCAGCCCATTTTGTCAAAAGGGATGATACAGTATGTTGTGAGACCAGCGTTCAATTATCTGGAGTGTTTTCTGCCTGTGAATTAGAGAACTGTAGAGGACTAGACATCTCTTTCACTTTTCACTTTCATGCATTGGAGAAGGAAATGGCAACCCATTCCAGTGTTTTTGCTTGGAGAATCCCAGGGATAGGGGATCCTGGTGGCTACCGTCTATGAGGTCACACAGAGTTGGACACGACTGAAGTGACTTAGCAGCAGCAGCAGACATCTCTTAGAGAATTCACACCCCGAGGCTACATTCCATACAAGAAGGACTGCATCTTAGAACGGATCAGGAGACTGTCCGAGGAAGGATGAGCTCTAAGCAGTGTCCTATTCTGTGTCGTCTCTGCAACCCTCCCATCCTGTCTGCCTTCACAGAATGATGTGAGTCCATTCTCTGGTGAACAAAGTGCTTATTGAACATCTGATCCTAGGCTGAGTCGCGAAGAGGAACAAAGGTGAGAGGAGAGTGCTCCTTGCTCTGGACCTTGTGGTTGATCGGAGACACGCAGCCTGCACGCCAGTCAGACGAGGGCTGGGGAGAGACTAGAGACCCATGGGGAGAGGCTGGGGAGGGGGGATGGGCCCCCAGAGGCTCAGGAAGCAACAGGCGTTTGAATTTCATCCTGAGGAGGGACAGAATTTCAGTGTTGGCCCAGGGGCAGCCCAGGGTGGGGCGGGGGTGTGTGAGCAGAACTCCCCCCAGAGAAAGTGAAATCAGTCAGGACCAGCATGGCCTGAGCCAGGGGAGTGCTCAGAGGTGCGCTTGGCCAAGTGGTGGAAATTTTGCTTTGGGGCTGAGCAGTTTGAACTTACTCTGGAGGCGAAAGGGAGCCATTGGAGATTTGAGACAGGAGACAGAGAGCATCAGAGCATCAGAGGTGGGGTCTGGAGAGACGTGAGCTGTGACTGGGATGTTCTGAGTTGGGAAGATGGGTTTCTGTCACCCATCTTTAGACCTCTCTTAGCTGAAGCTTCCACCTTCTTTCCCGCAGTTCATGAGTTTACAAGTCACTGACAGGCTCTTTCTTTCTGTTTCCCTCTCTCTCCTCTGTCTTCCTCCCATCCTCCTGATTCCTCCCCTCTCTTATCTGTTGATTCGTCAGTGTCTTATGGAATCCCAGCCCCAGCTCTTTGCTGCACTGATCCAGGGTCCAGGTTCAGATGATGCTGAGGTTCAGTGATGTCAGACACCCCCTTGGCCTGGAGCCTGGTCTAAGAGGAAAGGTGGGTGTGTATGATATACCCTGTGATGTGCTGAGAGTGAGTGCTAAGGGCCCCAGTGCCAATCCCCCTGAGAAGGGGTCGGCAGCCTTCTTGGGAGAACTGCCTGTCCTCCTGAGTCTTGAAGGCAAAGGGGCGGCGAGTTAGATGGATGAGATTTGAGTCTGGACGACACTCTAGGCAATGGGGCCGGGCATACGGGGAATAAGCATCAAGCTGTGAGGGTGACCTCCCCACCCACACAGAGTTCAGTGCAGGGGTCTCCTCACCCAGCACGACGCCTCCTCCAACCGCTGCAGGTCTGCACAACAGCCCAGAACATAGCCTCCTAACCTGCCCAGGAAGTCCCATCCAGACCACCTTTCCCCAAACCGTGTCTTCTCCACATTGAGTTCACCTTTCCCTGCTCATACATTTTTCATGCAATAGTTCGTCACTAACATACTATAAAAGCTACTTTGTTTTAAAGTGTGCCTGTTTCCACTCACCTTCTTCCAACCCCACCTCATCTCCCATCAGTGGAACATAGGCTCTAGGTGGGAGGTTCCTGTGGACAACTTGAGCTTCAGGAAAGCAGAGTATTGGTCTCAGATCACAGAAGCAGCAGCTGGCTGAGCCAGACTGCCGTCAGCCCCAGGTCCCTGGGCTTCCACGATGTGGGCTCTGGTCCTCGGCCATTCACCAGAGCTCCAACGTGTTAAAACACATCTCTGAGTTCCTAAGAATGTAAGGAAATAAAACAAGCATCTGTTGGTTTTCATTAGCAGATGCTTTTTAAAGATTTTAAGAAGCTAAAACAAATACTCAGCTAGGAGAGGTCTGAAAGAGCTTCAAGACGCCTTTCATATGGAGTGACTTAAGCTATGGATTACATTTCCGTTAGCCCAGTTAATCCAACCAGTGTCTTCTCATCTTAAAACGCTGACTTTCGTGTTTCCTCTGGGCCCACAGTCAGGCCTTCGGGTACTCACGTGGCTCTATTCGGAGAGTGAGGCTCGCGTGTGTAAGACCAGTGAATGGTTCAGAGCACTCTGGCACCAGGCGTCATTATGAGTGTATTCCGAGTGTTAACACAAGTGACTGCCTCCCGCCTCAGAGACTCAAGGGGGTGGGCTGCATGGGGTGGGCTGCGTTCTGTGGGCCTGAAGCCAGGCTTGGTGGTTGAATCACCTCACAAGTCAGCGACAGGATCGGGGTCCACACCCCACTGTCACCCACCCTCATTCTCATCGTATAGCGGCAGGCAGACTGCTCTGGGCTCCAGTTCTTAAAGAAATCCCACTGCTCTGTGAACCTCAGGATTTTGTCTGTAGCGAGCAAATTATTGTCCACCTTACAGTGGAACAGGTCTGTGAGTTCATGAAGAGGGGTGGTTTGTCAATTCAACAAAATCTGAACCTTTTTCTTAAAGCTGTGAGAACTGCACAAGATGAAGGGGCCTTTATCAACCTGCCTGACCCTGTCCGCTCTGGAGGCCTCTTCTGCAGGCCCTGACAACCATGGGGCCAGGAGTTCGGGTCCATGATTCTGATCACTGGCTTGCCTGGGCTCTCCTTAAAGTTACTAAGACCCAGATCTGTGAGCTCTAGGAACAGGGAGAGCTTCTGATTCAGCTAAGTATTCACTCATAGGAAGAGGGCAGACACGCCATCCCACTGGGGGCTCTGCTAAAGACAGTGACATCCCTCATGTTTCCAGTCTTAAAGAACTAAAAGAGTCTCTCAGAAAGAAGCTAATTTTATAACCTTACTACATGTACATGTTATAAATAAGAGTATGTATCTGAATTAATCTGCATTCATTGTGATATGCATTTTAAAAATACACTCCTATATATATTTCTCAGAATATATGTCTCATTATAACCTGGAGTGTCTATTTATCTGAGAATCTGTTTCTAGGTTTAATCTACTTGGGTTGTCTACATTTCTTATTTTCTGTATATGAGCTTCCCTGGTGGCTCAGTGGTAAAGGATCTGCCTGCAGTGTAGGAGACTCGTTGGTCTCTGGGTCAGGAAGATCCCCTGGAAAAGGGAATGGCAGCCCACTCTAGTATTCTTGCCTGGAGAATGCCATGTACAGAGGAGCCTGGGGGCTATGATTCATAGGGTTGAAATAGTCAGACCTGACTAAGCTACCACCACCATTTTCTGTATATAGACTTTTTTCTTTTGAATAAGGAAGCCCAATCTGTGAAATAACAAAAGTAATCATTCTAAATGAGTGTGTTGGATGTATGTGCTACTCTGGGGTCACACACACACACACACACACACACACACACACACACACGTATGCACATGCTTACACACAACAAACATATACCTTATTCTCCTCCCTCTCTGAAAATCCCTGCATCGAATCTCTCCTTAATGGCATGAGTCATAAGAAAGGAAGTCCTTTCCCTTTCTAAACTGTTCTACTTGCTCACGATGTGAAATGAGTATTTCGTCCTAGCAGAAGCTACTGCTCGCCATCTGAGGTAAGCCTGGCAGTGGTACCCCTGTTTCCTGTAGTTTATTTGTTATGGTTTTCCATGAATGCGCTGCTTAAAAACACTTTGCCATCTGATTAGCACTATTTCAGCAGATTTTGATGAGCCACGGGAAAAATAATTCATGTGCAAGCTTCCTCCGTCCAAAGATAACGTGAAGGCACCGTGTTTGGGCACTGCAACCGGGAAAGCAAACCAACAGCTATTTAGTCTGATATGTGTGTGGCAGGGCAGGGAGAGGGGATTAATGGAATGCTCAAGTGGATTATAAAAAGCAAGACATTAAGTATTGGAAAGGTCTAGCAACTGGCACTCGACAGTGAACGGTGAGATTGTTTCTCTCAAGCAGGCATGAAACCAGCCAGTGCCTGTGGGCCAGACCACCCAGGAGCTTGGGCAGGCATGCTGAGCTGTACTGAGCACGCGCCCTGGCTGGCTTCAGGCTCTGTGCTTGCAGAGATGGAAGCTCAGGTTCAAGGTCAGCCTGGCCCACTGTGTGTGGCCTAGGAAGAGCCTTTGTGCTTCGGTTTGTTCCACCGTGATTATTCCCATCCTTAGTCAGTAACTTCCCAAGGATCCCAAGAGAGCTTGTGACATAAGACAGAGAAGTTCCATCTGAGTTTTCAAAGAGAGGAAGTGCCACATTAATTAATTATCCGTATTATTATGAATCACACAGACATTTATTTAAAACCACCAACTTACTGCTGTAATTAACTACATTTAACTACATCAGGGGAATGCTGGGCTGGATGAAGCACAAGCTGGAATCAAGATTGCCAGGAGAAATATCAACAACCTCAGATATGCAGATGACACCACCCTTATGGCAGAAAGTAAAGAAGAACTTCTTCCAACCCCACCTCATCTCCCATCAGTGGAACATAGGCTCTAGGTGGGAGGTTCCTGTGGACAACTTGAGCTTCAGGAAAGCAGAGTATTGGTCTCAGATCACAGAAGCAGCAGCTGGCTGAGCCAGACTGCCGTCAGCCCCAGGTCCCTGGGCTTCCACGATGTGGGCTCTGGTCCTCGGCCATTCACCAGAGCTCCAACGTGTTAAAACACATCTCTGAGTTCCTAAGAATGTAAGGAAATAAAACAAGCATCTGTTGGTTTTCATTAGCAGATGCTTTTTAAAGATTTTAAGAAGCTAAAACAAATACTCAGCTAGGAGAGGTCTGAAAGAGCTTCAAGACGCCTTTCATATGGAGTGACTTAAGCTATGGATTACATTTCCGTTAGCCCAGTTAATCCAACCAGTGTCTTCTCATCTTAAAACGCTGACTTTCGTGTTTCCTCTGGGCCCACAGTCAGGCCTTCGGGTACTCACGTGGCTCTGATTCGGAGAGTGAGGCTCGCGTGTGTAAGACCAGTGAATGGTTCAGAGCACTCTGGCACCAGGCGTCATTATGAGTGTATTCCGAGTGTTAACACAAGTGACTGCCTCCCGCCTCAGAGACTCAAGGGGGTGGGCTGCATGGGGTGGGCTGCGTTCTGTGGGCCTGAAGCCAGGCTTGGTGGTTGAATCACCTCACAAGTCAGCGACAGGATCGGGGTCCACACCCCACTGTCACCCACCCTCATTCTCATCGTATAGCGGCAGGCAGACTGCTCTGGGCTCCAGTTCTTAAAGAAATCCCACTGCTCTGTGAACCTCAGGATTTTGTCTGTAGCGAGCAAATTATTGTCCACCTTACAGTGGAACAGGTCTGTGAGTTCATGAAGAGGGGTGGTTTGTCAATTCAACAAAATCTGAACCTTTTTCTTAAAGTTGTGAGAACTGCACAAGATGAAGGGGCCTTTATCAACCTGCCTGACCCTGTCCGCTCTGGAGGCCTCTTCTGCAGGCCCTGACAACCACGGGGCCAGGAGTTCGGGTCCATGATTCTGATCACTGGCTTGCCTGGGCTCTCCTTAAAGTTACTAAGACCCAGATCTGTGAGCTCTAGGAACAGGGAGAGCTTCTGATTCAGCTAAGTATTCACTCATAGGAAGAGGGCAGACACGCCATCCCACTGGGGGCTCTGCTAAAGACAGTGACATCCCTCATGTTTCCAGTCTTAAAGAACTAAAAGAGTCTCTCAGAAAGAAGCTAATTTTATAACCTTACTACATGTACATGTTATAAATAAGAGTATGTATCTGAATTAATCTGCATTCATTGTGATATGCATTTTAAAAATACACTCCTATATATATTTCTCAGAATATATGTCTCATTATAACCTGGAGTGTCTATTTATCTGAGAATCTGTTTCTAGGTTTAATCTACTTGGGTTGTCTACATTTCTTATTTTCTGTATATGAGCTTCCCTGGTGGCTCAGTGGTAAAGGATCTGCCTGCAGTGTAGGAGACTCGTTTGGTCTCTGGGTCAGGAAGATCCCCTGGAAAAGGGAATGGCAGCCCACTCTAGTATTCTTGCCTGGAGAATGCCATGTACAGAGGAGCCTGGGGGCTATGATTCATAGGGTTGAAATAGTCAGACCTGACTAAGCTACCACCACCATTTTCTGTATATAGACTTTTTTCTTTTGAATAAGGAAGCCCAATCTGTGAAATAACAAAAGTAATCATTCTAAATGAGTGTGTTGGATGTATGTGCTACTCTGGGGTCACACACACACACACACACACACACACACACACACACACGTATGCACATGCTTACACACAACAAACATATACCTTATTCTCCTCCCTCTCTGAAAATCCCTGCATCGAATCTCTCCTTAATGGCATGAGTCATAAGAAAGGAAGTCCTTTCCCTTTCTAAACTGTTCTACTTGCTCACGATGTGAAATGAGTATTTCGTCCTAGCAGAAGCTACTGCTCGCCATCTGAGGTAAGCCTGGCAGTGGTACCCCTGTTTCCTGTAGTTTATTTGTTATGGTTTTCCATGAATGCGCTGCTTAAAAACACTTTGCCATCTGATTAGCACTATTTCAGCAGATTTTGATGAGCCACGGGAAAAATAATTCATGTGCAAGCTTCCTCCGTCCAAAGATAACGTGAAGGCACCGTGTTTGGGCACTGCAACCGGGAAAGCAAACCAACAGCTATTTAGTCTGATATGTGTGTGGCAGGGCAGGGAGAGGGGATTAATGGAATGCTCAAGTGGATTATAAAAAGCAAGACATTAAGTATTGGAAAGGTCTAGCAACTGGCACTCGACAGTGAACGGTGAGATTGTTTCTCTCAAGCAGGCATGAAACCAGCCAGTGCCTGTGGGCCAGACCACCCAGGAGCTTGGGCAGGCATGCTGAGCTGTACTGAGCACGCGCCCTGGCTGGCTTCAGGCTCTGTGCTTGCAGAGATGGAAGCTCAGGTTCAAGGTCAGCCTGGCCCACTGTGTGTGGCCTAGGAAGAGCCTTTGTGCTTCGGTTTGTTCCACCGTGATTATTCCCATCCTTAGTCAGTAACTTCCCAAGGATCCCAAGAGAGCTTGTGACATAAGACAGAGAAGTTCCATCTGAGTTTTCAAAGAGAGGAAGTGCCACACTAATTAATTATCCGTATTATTATGAATCACACAGACATTTATTTAAAACCACCAACTTACTGCTGTAATTAACTACATTTAACTACATCAGGGGAATGCTGGGCTGGATGAAGCACAAGCTGGAATCAAGATTGCCAGGAGAAATATCAACAACCTCAGATATGCAGATGACACCACCCTTATGGCAGAAAGTAAAGAAGAACTAAAGAGACTCTCAATGAAAGTGAAAGAGAAGAGTAAAAAAGTTGGCTTAAAACTCAACATTCAAAAAACAAAGATCATGGCATCTGGTCCCATCACTGTATGGGAAATAGAAGCCGAAACAATGGAAGCAGTGAGAGACTTTATTTTCCTGGGTTCCCAAATCATTGCAGATGGTGACTGCAGCCATGAAACTAAAAGACACTTGCTCCTTGGAAGAAAAGCTTTGAGGAACCTAGATAGCATATTAAAAAGCAGAGACCTTACTTTGCTAATGAAGGTCCACCTAGTCAAAGCTATGGTTTTTCCAGTGGTCATGTACGGATGTGAGAGTTGGACCATAAAGAGGCTGAGCACTGAAGAACTGAGGCTTTTGAACTGTGGTGCTGGAGAAGACTCTTGAGAGTTCCCTTCCATATCAAGGAGCTTGAACTGGTCAATCCTAAAGGAAATCAACCCTGAATATTCATTGGAAGGACTGATGCGGAAGCTGAAGCTTCAATGCTTTGGCCACCTGATGAGAAGAATTGACTGATTGGGAAAGACCCTGATGCTGGGAAAGATTAAAGGGAGGAGGAGAAGCAGACAACAGAGGATGAGATCGTTGGATGGCATCACTGACTCAATGGACCTGAGTTTGAGCAAGCTCTGGGATTTGGTGATGGACAGAGAGGCCTGGCGTCTTGCAGTCTGTGGCGTCACAAAGAGTTGGACACAACTGAGTGACTGAACAACAACAAACGTATTATCAAATTAAATATTTTGTGTGAATATATGATGTATCATATGAATTGGCATTATATATACCTCTAACATGGGCTTCCCAGGTGGCACTGGTGGTAAAGAATCCGCCTGCTAATGCAGGAGATGCAAGAGTCACAGTTTTGATCCCTGGTCTGGAAAGCGCCCCTGGAAAAGCAAATGGCAACCCACTCCAGTATTCTTGCCTGGGGAATCCAGGGACAGAGGAACCTGGTGGGCTGTAACAGTCCATGGGGTAGCAAAGAGTCAGACACAACTGAAGTGACTGAGCATCTATGTATGTGTACTCTAATATATGACATGATACTATTCAGCATTATTTATGTTAATGTTTGTTATATTAACATGCATTATTTTATGATTAATTATATTTAATTATCAATTATTATGATTATCTTATTACTGATCATGTTATTTACAGGCAAGTCCCTATTTAAGAAACCCTGATAAAGATTGATGAATGAGATGCAGCTGGACTTGAGATGATTCTTTTTTGAAAAATATATATTTTTAGGATAATTTCTTTACAGAATTTTGTTGTTTTCTGCCAAATATCAGCATGAATTAGCCGTAGGTGTACATATGTCCCTTCCTTCTTGAACCTACTTCCCATCTTTCTCCCCATCCCACCCCTCTAGGTTGTTACAAAGCCCCTGCTTGATTTCCTTAAATCTGATCTTTTCTCTTTACTTACAGATGCTGAGTGTTAACAAAAGTGGCTGGAAAGAAAGAAAGGGCAACACAGCTGAAATAATGACTCCAAGGCCAATTACAGATCAAACGCGTACCAAGATGAATTACCTTTGAAAGAAAAAATCAGTGTAAACATATAATTAAATCTATCAACATTAAAAAGTTTCCACACATTTGTAGCAACTACATCTGCTTTGTGGGCAGGTGATGTGGGTGGGAGGACACAGGATCAAGTGTTCAAAAACCTTAGCTCCGATCCTGGCTTTCCTGACACTGGACGTTCAGTGACTTCAAGCTGTGCTCGCTTCCCCGGACAATTTTAGGCACGAAACTTAGCTAGGGATGTGCCCTGGTATTACCTGCCTTGCGTCTCATGCCCACCTGGGAAGTGGGTAAATGTGATGTCAGCGTGACTTCTGACTCATTACTGGATCTCTGTTGAGGACTCCAGGAAGCGCAGGTGAAAATGTCTCCTTTCTGTTTAACTCTGGCAAGTCTCTTCCCCTCCCTACCCCTAACAAAAATAATGCCTATTATTATCCCTGTAGAAGATATTTTTGATAAGGAATTAATTTACATTTTAAATTTTGGTGTGAAATCTATACAGATTCCTTGGCAGCAACTTGAGGTCACACTCTGAAAGGTCTCTTTATAATAATAAACCCACATGGTACCAGCTTGGAGACTATGGGCTTAGACAGCATCACAGACCTCCCAGAGGCATCTTTGAGGCTGAGTGGGATCCACTTTGATTATTATATGGAATAATGAATATTGTTAAAATGCATCTGGAAACAATCACAGAATTAAAAATTGCGGGTGGATCCAATATCTTCATCTATTAATACATATGGCAAATGAAATAATTATTTAAGTACTTTCAGACCCAAAGCCTCTTCACATAGAAAGGGCCATGCAAAAGTGATATCATAGCTTGAATATTCAAGAAAAGGAAATGACCCTCAAATCCCCTTATCAACTTGTAGACTGATAAGCCAGAGGCTTTGTAAAGTATATGTTTTCTTAAGAGAAATTAGGTATAAAATTGCTAACGTTAGGTGAATGCTTCCAGGTTCCAGGCATTGTGCTGGCCACTGAACAAGCGCAGAGGCATTCACTCAGGGTCTGTGTGAGGGAGCCCCTGGAAGGCAGCCTTGACCTCTGAACATGGCTCCCCTCACTCTGGGGTCTTCTGGACCTTACCAACCACTCTTCACGTGAGCATAGATTCTGTGGTCTAAACCTGGAAGTATGGCTTCAGTCTCCCATTTAAATTATTCTAATTTTGTTTTTTAAACCATAGTTCAATTTTATATGCTAGGCTTTACACCCACAATGGATGGAATCTAGCAGAACCCTTTCTATTCTCACAGAACCATTTTTTATCAACTGAGTTATTACATCCCATACTGCTGATGGCCTCTTCTTTCTAACGTACAAAGTATTTTAATGATTAATCCAAGGTTGCTACAGGAAAAGAAAACAAATGAAGTCCGAACGCTAACCGAATAAAGAATGTGTATCAGAATTTTTAAAGGGAAACACAGCAATCTAAGTCGCCAAATGCTAGACAGTCAAGCATCTCTGTGACAATAAGCCATCCCCGTGAGACAACAGGGAAGAACACCGTCAGGTATAGAAATCGGTTACCCTCTGAAGTAAACTGTACAAACCAAGTGGCAGCTTGGAGGTAAAAGTCTATTCATCTGTTAATAAGTCAGTTATCACATTGTATAAAAATCCTTTTTTTTGGCTTATTAAAGCATTTATTTTACAAAATATTTGAAACACTTGAAGAAAGAAAAAAATCTCTGTTTAGATGATTAAATTCTAAAAAAGAAAAAGATATTAAGGAAAAGAAAGGCAGTTGTTTGTATGAGTGTCCTCTCTCTTTTTTACATAGTTTTTCTGGTCAAAGTAAATGACAGAGCTGGTGGTGAAAGCTAAAATACACAAAAGAGTTCTCCATCAGCTCAGCTCAGCTCAGTCTCTCAGTCGTGTCCAACTCTTTGGATTCCACGAATCGCAGCACGCCAGGCCTCCCTGTCTATTACCAACTCCCAGAGTTCACTCAAACTCACATCCATCGAGTCCGTGATGCCATCCAGCCATCTCATCCTCTGTCGTCCCCTCCTCCTCCTGCCCCCAAACCCCCCAGCATCAGAGTCTTTTCCAATGAGTCAACTCTTCGCATGAGGTGGCCAAAGTACTGGAGTTTCAGCCTCAGCATCGTTCCTTCCAAAGAATACTGAGGACTGATCTCCTTTAGAATGGACTGGTTGGATCTCCTTGCAGTCCGAGGAACTCTCAAGAGTCTTCTCCAACACCACAGTTCAAAAGCATAAATTCTTTGGCACTCAGCTTTCTTCACAGTCCAACTCTCACATCCACACATGACCACAGGAAAAACTATGAAGTGAAGTGAAATGAAGTCGCTCAGTCGTGTCCGACTCTTTGCGACCCCATAGACTATAGCGTACCAGGCTCCTCTGTCCATAGGATTTTCCAGGCAACAGTACTGGAGTGGATTGTCATTTCCTTCTCCATATAAAAATCTTAAAAAAAATCATTTTAGTAAATTACTGCCCCTAAATCCATGTGCATAGCTGATCATCTTTAACCACGTAATTACAGCCTCTCCTTGTTTTACTTCTATTTCCCACATACGCAATGTTCAATTATTACTATATGTTGAGGAAGGGAAGCCATCGTGTATACAGTTCAAGTGCACACAGGTATATACAAAATTGTGTATACTTGAATTTTGGTGGAAAAATTCGAATAGCTTAAAGAGTTCTAAAACATGAACACGTTAAAGTAAAAGCGCATGCTCCCACGATGGGCCTGTGGAGTCATGATGGGAACTGACAAAGTCTGATCTCACCGAGTTAACCTGTCTGGACCAGCTGACAGGCGAACAGGAAGGGATCTGCTTGCGACAAACAGCAGAATGTCACTGAATGCTTTCCAGCTGGGATGTGGTGTGGCCATCTTTATCCCATAAACTTGACTGTGGAGATCTGGAGACTGTGTGGGTGGCTGGATTAAATGGACACCAGGCTGTTACCCAGTGGGGACTGAAGCCGCTACCACTCCCTGGAAGTGAGGGTGGAGGAAGGGCCGAGGTCCAGGGTGCTCTCCTTGCCAGAGTTAACCGGGTTGGTGGTCTGGGGATGGGGGTCAGAAAGTGGCCGGGAGTGGGGTTTGAGGCAGCTGGCAGGTATCAGCGGCTGCAGCATGGCTGGTCTGAAGAGGACATGGCCACGTCAGAGCCTGGAACATTCCCTGCCGTGACCACCAGCATCCTTGAGTCCGAGCTTGGCTTCCTTCCGTCTGAACCTAACACAGTCTGGCACAGAGTGCTGTAGGCCTGTTCCCTTGCCTTCAGATCAGTTTTCCATTAAGAGTGAAAGGCAAGCAAATCAATAACTCCTGAACAAGTGGAATATGCAAGTATTTGAGAGGTTGGTTATAAAACTTGTAACTCAATCTCTGCAACCTGCCATGGTCTTTATTAAAGAAGTTTCTCAGTTCCTCAACTGGTATAGACATAAAGTGGCATAGGAGGTAATGACATTCACTGCAGGCTCAGAGAATAGTCCCCTGCACTTGAAGGATATAAACACTGAATATTTATGCTTTAAAGAAAAGCATGAGATATGCTGCATTACTTTGCAATAATTTTATATGAATTCGATAAAGCAATTATGACTATCATAAATCTCAGTTTATTAAAATAATGATTATCTCCTGGGTAAAGTGACAAGTCATTCAATCAAATAAGGAAAACACCAATATTGGCTATATAACACCTTCTTCACCAATCATGATTTTCATTTGTGTTGGTGTCAATGGACCAGTGTTTCTGATCTTCCGTCTAAAGCATTAAGGAGTCAAGTGAACTTGCCTAAGAGACAGAAACAGGCATACAGACATAAAGAACAGACTTGGAGTTGCCAAAGGGAAGGAGGGCGGAAGAGGGGTGGAGTGGGAATCTGGAATTACCAGATAGAATGATTATACACAGAATGGATAAACAACAAGGTCCTATTGCATAGGTGGGAAACTATATTCAATATCCAATCATAAAGCATAATGGAAAAGAATGTGAAAATGGAGAAGTTTATACAGGTATAACTGACTCACTTTGCTGTACCGCAGACCTTAACACAACCTTGTAAATCAACTCTATTTCAATAAAGTAAATAAAAACACTGCACTTGGGGGAAAACGATCAGGCAAGTGTACACCAGCTTACAGACATGCCAGGCCAGGGGACAAATTAACAAGGAACCAGGAAACCTCATCCACAGGCTGAATCTTGCCTCCATGGCTTCAGAGCTAAGATGTTTATGCTTCCCAGGCCTGAAATTCCTCATACACAACACTTTAACACTATCAGTTCTGTTCAGTTCAGTCGCTCAGTCATGTCCGATTCTTTGCGACCCCATGAACTGCAGTACGCCAGGCCTCCCTGTCCATCACCAACTCCTGGAGTTCACCCAAACCCATGTCCATTGAGTTGGTGATGCCATCCAGATATCTCATCCTCTGTCGTCCCCTTCTCTTCCCGCCCTCAATCTTCCCATCAGGTGGCCAAAGTATTGGAGTTTCAGCCTCAACATCAGTCCTTCCAATGAACACTCAGGACTGATTTCCTTTAGGATGGACTGGTTGGATCTCCTTGCAGTCCAAGGGACTCTCAAGAGTCTTTTCCAACACCACAGTTCAAAAGCATCAATTCTTATGCACTCAGCTTTCTTTATAGTCCAACTCTCATGTCCATACATGACCACTGGAAAAACCATAGCTTCACACTATCAGGAACCTATTTTTAGCAAAATTCTGCATTGCAGTATATCTCTGTTTCCTCCGGGCCACCACCATGAAGGTACTGGGGACTCTGGGGTGAAGGCTCAGATATAAGAATTTGTGGAGAGCAGGCTATTCAACCCATGAAAGTTTTATTAAAAATTTCTTCCCTCGCAGCTGGTTAAAGATGCCTTTTCAGTCTTTCAAATGTTTTTATATATTTAATAAAATATATTAACTCCTTTATTTGGCTGCTTTGAAAAATTTTTATTTTATTGGGGTAAGAACACTTAATATGATTTTTAATTGTAAAATTCAATATTGTTAACTATGGATACAATTTTATACATGAAATCTCAAGAACTTGTTCCTCTTGCATAAATGAAACTCTGTACCTGTTGAAACAGTTCCCAGTTCTCTCTCTTTCCTCTCTACCCCTGGCAACTGCCTATTACTCTCTGCATCTATGAGTTTGGCAATTCTAGTGACCTCACATGCAGGACTTGTCCTTCTGAGATGCCTTATTCCACTGAGCATAATGTCCTCAAGGTTTATCCATGCTGTCTCATATTGCAGGATTCCCCGCTTTTTAAGGCTGAATAATATTCCACGTTTGTATCTACATCACTTCCTTTTTCCATGTGTCCAATAGCTTGTCTCCACATCTTGGTTGTTGTGGGTAGTAGTGCAGCAAACACAGGAGTGCTAACATTTCTTCAAGATCCTGATTTGGATTCTTTTGGATAAATACCCCAAAGTGGGCTTGCTGAGTCATGTGGTAATTCCACTTTTAGTTTTCTGAAGAACCACCATACTGGTTCCTCTTGGAGTAGAACCGTTTGTATTCCTACCAATAGTGGACAAGAATTTTAATTTTTTCACATCGTTACCAATACCTGTTGCCTTTTTCCCCCCTGATGATTGCTGTTCTAACAAGTGTGAGGTAGTATCTCATTGCAGTTTTAATTTGCATTTTCCTGATGATTAGTGATATTGAGGATTTTCCCATGTCTGTCAGCCATTGCCATGTCTTGTTACAAGAAATGCCCACTTAAATCTTTAGCCCTTTAAAAAATCAGGTTATTTGGTTTGTTTGCTAATGAATTTTCGGAGTTCCTTATATGCTTTGGAAGTTAACCCATTATTAAACATATATATGGTTTGCAAATATTTTCTCTCACTCCATAGGCTGCCTTTTCACTCTGTCGACTGTCTCCTCTGCTGAGCAGAAGCTTGTTAATTTGATGGGTATGACATCAAAAGCAGAGGCAACAAAAGTGAAAATAGACAAGGGGAAATTCATCAAAATATAGCTTCCTTTGTGCTTTCTAGAAACTACTGAATTCCCAGAAGGTCCAGCATGTTTTGTGGTTCTCACTTTTTAATGAATCTACACTCCCACAAAGTGTGGACCTGGGAGACAGCCTTCCTGCTTTGTGAAGTTGATCTCTGGAGACATGCTACACTCGGATGCAATCCAACAGCTAAGAGAAACAGGAAAAGGAGATTCAACTTTGTTACTCAGTAAACAAATGAAAATGAAGCCAGTAGTGTTAACATTTTTAACTTATGATATTGAGAGATAGAAAGTAACCATCTCCCTGGTACAGACATGAGCACCCCCTCCAGCCAGGGGAGGGGTGTGCGTTGGTGCAGTTTTCCTGGCGGACTTAGTCACGAATCTGCAAAGTCCGTGACTTGGCACTATCCAGAGGAAGCAATTGTGGCTTGCAGAAAAACTTGTAATTTTACATTTTTAAGATTACATTTGAAATTAGGGATTTTCTAAGCATTTAATGATATGGAATTGATAAATAAATATGGTTCATCTATATGTTGAAATACTCTCCAGCCATTTAAAATTTTGTGGGTGAATATTTATTGACATAGAAAGTTGTTCACAAAGCTGTCAGTTAAAAAGAGTAATGTGGGTGACAAAATTGCATGTGTGTCACAGGCTTGTTCTTATAAGAATATGGACGTGTGATCACAGAAGTCTGGAAATGAATGTATGGGTGCCCTCAGTGGTTCTATCTGGGGCTATAGCTTTAAATTGCTTTTTACTTGCTTATTCTTCATTTTTTTTTTTTTCAGTTACAATGAGAATATATTGCTTTGCAATGTGAAAAAAGAGTTACCAGTGTGTGCTTGCCTTTCACCTTTAGCCACCTTTTTCTGGGCCTGAAACTCAAGTACAATGAGGTCGCTGTTAGTCCCTTATGACCTGGCCACCGGAGTTTCTGTCCTATTTGTTGTTTTAGGCTGGGAGATACCTGAAAATGCTGTGTTCTTAACATTTTTTGATTCTGCATGAATTATATTATGTAGTCTGTGGCCTGGTGACTGGGTGGCCTTAAGATGTTGATGTCATAATAATAACCCCGAGGAGGTCAGAGTTTGGACTCAGTTGACCAGATGCAGTTTTTACTCCTTCTTAAAAAATGCATGTTCTCTCCTTGCTCTGGAAATATGTCTATTGCAAAGCGAGAGCGCGATATTCGAGAGTGCTCGGGGGTTGTTTGGGAGAACCATCACCTTGTCAACCTGGCTTACCTGAATAGACTCTGAAAACATTAAACCAACACCACTTTCTCCTAGCCTTTTGCCTGAACTCAAGTGTCTAAGAAGATTTGACTTGAGAGAGCTCAGTAGAGCTACTGTTTGTGACTGGATGCCAGATGAAGTGACTGGAGAACAACTGAATCCCAGGTTGTAGGTATATAGACACCAGGAGTCACCGGGGGCACCTTGCTTCCTGCAGGTCCAGTCAAACGCAGGCTCTTGTCCTTAATTTCTCACCTTTTGAGATGCAACCAACCAGTCTCCCCTGTCTGACACCTTGAGAGAAACTGCTCTATCCTCAGAATTCTTCCTTTAAAAATGGAAATAAGCCACGCATCTGCAAAGACTTCCTTTTGACTTCCTCCTTGTCTGATGCCTGATCTCAGGAGGTTGTCTGAGGAACCTCCAGCTCAGGTGTTCCTCACTCTCTGGGGGCCAGGCTGGGAGAAGGGGAGACAAGTGTGTGGTTAGTGGAAAGCAAGCAGAGGCCCAATGCTAGTGACCATTTCCTTTTATACGTCTGATGGAAGCATGCACCCAATCTTGCCTGCAGAAACAGTTTTGTAGAGCACAGAAAACGCTGTTCTACATGCCTTAACTTTTCTCTGAAAACAAATATTCTTCCTTTCCATTCTGTTCATGATTTGTAATTATTGTTTCAGATATATTCCTGGAATGCTTTATAGCTTGGCAAATATATTTAATGTTTGTTTTCTAATTTGGACAGCAACTCCTGTTTTATCAGTGATGGCTCAGTTTTCCCACTTATTGGAAAAACGGAGATACACAGAGATATAAAAACGTTGAATTTTAGCTTTCTAACTTTTAGAACGTTATAACCCTGGTTCTTAAAATCTACTGGCTCCTACTTTAGAGTCTAGGAAATTATGGTAAAGTGGCTACCCACCTCAGCGTTTGGGCTAGAATGTAAAATTTCAAAATCTATTATTTAATGTTTGTTTTCTAATTTGGACAGCAACTCCTGTTTTATCAGTGATGGCTCAGTTTTCCCACTTATTGGAAAAACGGAGATACACAGAGATATAAAAACGTTGAATTTTAGCTTTCTAACTTTTAGAACGTTATAACCCTGGTTCTTAAAATCTACTGGCTCCTACTTTATAGTCTAGGAAATTATGGTAAAGTGGCTACCCACCTCAGCGTTTGGGCTAGAATGTAAAATTTCAAAATCTATTTTCTAAATGATATCAACTCTAGCAGAAACTTCTTATGGGGGATCCTGAAATCAAACAAGCAAGAATAGCTTAGTGAAGTCAAGCAAATTGTATTTACAAACTCCACAGCAACTTTCTTATGGATCTAACCTTCATGTTATCTGTTTCAGCTTTTGGGAATTTATATTACACTTACTTAAAGTTTCTCAAGGACTGTATGTATTTATTCCTTAGGTTTTTATGTGGAGGGAACCCAGTTTAGCCCCTGTGGTAGTAACATTCCAGAACTCATGGCCAGGAGGGACTGAGGGTCTCAAATCCCTCAGCAAAGCTCTTGTCGTTCATTCGCTAAGTCACGTCTGACTCTTGGTGACCTCACGGACTGCAGCACATCAGGCTTCTTTGTCTTCTACTATCTCCCTGCTGCTGCTGCTGCTAAGTCGCTTCAGTCGTGTCTGACTCTGTGCAACCCCATAGACGGTAGCCCACCAGGCTCCCCCGTCCCTGGGATTCTCCAGGCAAGAACATCGGAGTGGGTTGCCATTTCCTTCTCCAATGCATGAAAGTGAAAAGTGAAAGTGAAGTCGCTCAGTCGTGTCCAACTCTTAGTGACACCATGGACTGCAGCCTACCAGGCTCCTCCATCCATTAGAGTTTCTAGGCAAGAGTACTGGAGTGGGGTGCCATTGCCTTGTCCGAAAGTTGACTCAAATTCATACCCATTGAGTTGGTGAGACCATCCAACCATCTCATCCTCTGTCATCCCCTTCTCCTCCTGCCTTCAATCTTCCCCAGCATCAGGGTCTTTCCCAATGAGTTAGCTCTTTGCATCAGATGGCCAAAGTACTGGAGCTTCAGCTTCAGCATCAGTCCTTCCAATGAATATTCAGGACTGATTTCCTTTGGGATTGACTGCTTTGATCTTCTTGCAGTCCAAGGGACTCTCAAGAGTCTTCTCCAGCACCACAAGTTGAAAGCATCAGCTCTTCAGTGCTCAGCCTTCATTATGGTCCAGCTTTCACAACCGCACATGACTACTAGAAAAGCCATAGCCTTGACTTTGGTGGGAGGTTAGACAGGGCCTTTATATGGACATCACTTCCTGGTGTTGAAAAGTCTTGTCAAGAGACTCCACATAGATGCTGAACAGCCTGGCAGATGAGAGATGCCTTGAGGGTGTCCTGCAGATTCAATTCCATGTCAGTGACAGCTGTTTATTGATGTATGTGAAGTGGAGAGAGCACATATCTGTCAAGTCTGATTGTTAGAAAGTTCCACGAGGACTCTGCTGGGACATGTGCCTGTGACATTACATTTGTTTTCTGTGACTAATATATGTTTATTAACTTAAAAAGCTCCTCTAAATAAGGAAAATATTGATATTGCTGAGAAAAAACATTTGAGAGTCCTTCCCATGAGCTGACTCTATTGGTTCAGGAACATGAGAGCTGTGTATCTCATGCAGAGCAAGGGCTCAGCTGGCCTGTGTGCTTTCACACACTGAATCAGCCAAAACCTTTATCTGTCGACTCAGGTATAACTGGGAATTGGCCATTATTTCCCCAGGAGTATGGCCTGGTTCTCTCTCCCCAGGAATCTGCTCCGGTGAATTGGTTCTCTTTTTGTATAATCTTCTTGATTTGACTTTTAAATAAGCTTGTCTTCCCAGCTTCCAATACAAGAACATCCATTCTGGATCCACTGCTCTTGCCTAGAGCTCCCAACTTGGGCCATGTAGTGCCCTGCATCCAGGATGGGAACCAGGCCTCCCACGAAGGACAGGCCCTTAGCCCCTTGGGAGTTGGTCTCTTTGATGCACCCACTTTCTGATCTCGAAGGCTAGGGCTTCATCCTCAAAAGCAGGCAGAGAACAGGATGGCTGGTTTGTATCAGGTGCATCTTACTTGCCAGAAGTCTCATTCAGCCTTAGAGGGCAAATATAGACTTGCAACCATATCACAGCTCAAACACAGTAGATGTTTATTTCTGGCTCACCGACCTTCTCTGTGTGGTCATCCATGAGCCCAGACAGTGCGTGTCCTGATCTCTTTAACTCGTGCTTCCTACTTGCTCTGGGCCATCTTTCTTCTTCCTTCCCCACAAGATGAGTGAGTGGGACCCAGGAGAGTGTGCAGACTGCTCTGTCTCATGAGCCAGGTCCAGAGAGGCACCGATCACATCCACAGACATTCCGGGTGTGAAGCTGGTCACGTGGCCTCCCTCGCATGTAGAGAGGTGGGTGCCTGTGAACCCAGGGAGGAGCAGGGTGTGGTCTTGCTGCCCATCACACCTCACACCTGCTCCAGGCTTGTCAGGGAGACCAAAGGTGTCTACAGAAGGAATGCTTAGCAAGCTCTCCAGTGAATGGTGAGCTGTCCATGAGCGTTAGGTCTCTCTGCTTGTCATTATTCCTGGTCAGCCCGATGTTTAGGGGTTATAACCTCTTCTTGCAGATGAGGAAACAGAGCTTTGGAAAGACTAAAATCCTGAAGTCAGGCCACTGATAAGAGATGAATTTGGGGCTGAACTCAGGTTTGCTAAAACCTGTAATTTTTTTTTTCTTTTCACTAAGCATCACTATTTGGAGTTAATATTTCAGTGTTGTTCACTGAAATCCATTCCCTTCAGGGCTTGGAAAACCACGAAGAAAAAAATAGTTGAACCATTAACTGATGTTGTGCAGAGTAAGTCTCTTCAAAACATTTGTATTCACTTTTCTAAAAAAAGAAGAAAATATTTAATTTGGTACAAAGTAAAGCTGGTGAAGACATTTATTACATCTTGAGGTTTAACATCCTTGCCAAGTTTTTGACACACTCAGCACCTCCCCTGGCACGTGGTGAGAGCTCTGTGACCCTTGGGTTCCAGCTCTGTCATCTCGTAATTCAGGCTGTGCTGATAGAAAGCAAATCAGCACAAATGATCTGGAAACCTTTGCCCAGAGGCAGCGAGGTTTTCATGGCTCCGAAGCATACACATCCACTGTCAGTTGGCTCGGGTCCCCCGTTCAGGTCCTGTGTCTTTGTAGGTCCCTCCTCGCATTTCCGGCTGGAAGCAGACAGTGGATAGACATACAGGAGCATATTGCTCTCCATCAGTCTCTCGATAGACTCCTCTATATCCTCTGGTTTTCATCTAAGCCTTTTATAGGAGCAACTGTCTTCTCTGCAGTTTCTGTCTGTTCTTGGGATGTGCTTTTATTGACAAAGAAATACAGGCGACTGTGACCAGAGCTGACAGCTGTGTGAACGCATGCTTTTCGTTTCTCTCTGGCAAAGAGCTAGGTGCTCTGTGTTTTGTAGGAGTGCTTTCTTCTTGTCGTGGCCAATGTGGAAAATGCTGATGTTGATTTTCAAGGCCCATTAACATAACCAGAAAGTCTCTATGGCAGAGGGTCCTAGGTGCCCAGTGAGCTGAGGGAATCATACCAACCACCCATTCATGGGACACTGCGCTGCCCCCCAACACCAGCCAGATCTCTGTTTGGGAGTCTTTATGCATAGCACCTCACTCTGGAATTTGACAGGAGCTCAGTGTCCCAGCTCAGCTGGTAAAGAATCTACCTGCAATGAGGAGACCCGGTTTGATTCCTGGGGCGGGAAGATCCCCTGGAGAAGGGAAATGCTACCTATTCCAGTATTCTTGGACTTCCCTTGTGGCTCAGCTGGTAAAGAATCCACTTGCAGTGTGGGAGACCTAGGTTCGATCCCTGGGTTGGGAAGATCCCCTGGAGAAGGGAAAGACTACCCACTCCAGTATTCTTGCCCTGAGAATTCCATGGACTACATATAGTCCATGGAGTCACAAAGAGTTGGACACGACTGAGCGGCTTTTGCTTCACTTTTAGTGCCCCAGGCAGAATGCCTCTGCTGAGGTTATTTGGGTTGAAAAACAACAGGGTCCTCTACTCCACTCTCTGAGATGACAGAGTGGGCTTGTTTGGGCAGCTTATATTTATATAGAACCATTTATGTTAGGTGGAATCATGAATTATGAACCTTCCTAGAAAGCACTGCTTTGCTTTCTGATTAGAGAAAAATGACTGGTTGTCCTTGAAGGTAAGAGTTACTGGTCTGGCTTCGGTGTCTGCCAGTGTGAGAAACAGGTGTAGATGGGCTCCCTGGAGAGCTGTGGACTCCTGGGACCCCTTCCTTTTGCTGAACCTTGAGACATGTGAAGGGTCGTGACAGAAGAGAGCAAAGCCACCTTCCAGTCTGGTGGAAGCAAGTGCAGGAGATGACGTGCATGGAAGTGTGTTTTGTGAAGATGGAAATCACATCCCACGCCTTGTAGTTGCACACATATGTTTATTTGACACACAGATCTTCCAAGACGCAAAGCTTGTCTCTACTGCAAAATGTCACCTTTTAGTGTGAAGTGGGAAGTGTGTTGCTGTTACACTAGTCCTCACATCTCTGCCTTCATATCCAGAATTCTAATGGGCACCAAAGTGTGTGGTCCAGTAGTTGTTAAGCTTCAGGATTTGAATGTGAAGAAGGGCTCAGTAGTAGATGCTCCAGAGAACACTTAAGTGTGTTCGAAAATACTGTTAAAAAATGTGAAATCTCCATGGCTGTTCAAGACATTTTTTCAGTCTCATAATGAATTATTTGAAGATGTATTTATTAAACATATGTTATGTGATTATCCAATTACACCCACAAGTATAACATACAGTCACTATTAAGCTGCTAATAAAATTGTGATCCATATTACATAAATTTAATCAGAAAAAGAATCGGTCTGACCCTTACCTTGAATATATTTATGTAAAAAAAAAAAAGAGGCAGAAAAAAAATGAATTCCTACTATAGGCAAGTAAGTTGCCTTGTGGGGAAGGTATACCCACTTTTTAAAGGAGGAAACTGAAGCTCAACACAGTTGAAATAGTTCACCTGGGTCACACGGTCTGAACCTCATCTTTGTTCTCCCCCCCAGGATGTGTCTATCACATGTTATGTTTTCTCTGAACAAACAAGTATTTACTGAGTTTCTTTGTGCCCAAGTCTTAGTTGGGGCTTTAAGGACATGTAGTCACGTTGGGTGTTTTCCTCTAAAAGATTCATCATCACTGGGGATTCAGGATGTGCAGGTCTAGCACCACAATGACAGAGCAGCTAGTGATGAGACGAGTGGCTCGTGACTGTGGCTGTTTGTCTGAGTTGTCGATTTTCCTGTGGGAGGTGAGTGCAGGGCTCGACTGGTTCTGCCCGGCACAGCACGGCTCAGCCTTGCTGATTGGTGCACTCTCACCCTTATTTGTAGCTTCAGAAGGCTGGGGAGGTACATCAGAAAGTCTGTGAAGCTTAAAATGTATGAGTCTCAGTGATTTTACTCGCGATGGTTTGAGGCAGTAGGTTGCGGAGAACTCTTTGTCTTCTTTGCATCTCTTCAAGTCCCGCGCGCTACACGTAAACAAGGCTTCCTGGTGCTTCAGGACTGCCCCGAGCCATGTGAGGTCTCTAGGGATTCTGTTGTTTGCTCAGGGCCCAGCGAGATGGGCCAGGCCTGAAGGACATTGAGACTGGAAGAGGGCGCGTGGGCCCTAAGTGCCTGGAATCCACAAGGCACCGCTTGCTGCAGTTGCGGTTACTACAGCTGTGGCTTATCTCCAGGAGGCTGCGCTTTTACCCAACACTAATGTCCTCACATCGACTTAAGAGGTGCAGCGGCCCAGGCTGCTAAGAAGGGACTTACTCGGACACTTATGGTCTCATCTTGGACTGAATAAAAAAAAAAAATCAATGCAATTCGGGCTTAGGCGAGCCGATCCTTCCCGTTGTCATGGCTACACCTTAAGGTATCGATTGGTCCCTAGAGAGTCCAGGCTTGGAAGGGGCTGGGCAAAGGCAGCCAGGTATGTTCAGTTCAGAGGAAATGAAACAGACCTGGGACCCTGCTGACCCAAAGAGCAGAACAGGCTCTCCTGCGTACACGGCCCCCTCCCCACCCCACCAGTGCTGCTGAGTCCCGAGCTCGTCCTCAGAGGCCGGGGGCTCCTCAGGCCATGGAAGCCTATGACGGGCTTGCTTACATGAGAGCGGGATGAGGTGAAAGGCTTGGGGCCAGTGAGGGCAAAGCACATGAATGGCATCTCACTCGCTGTCACTGTGCCTGTAGCCATTGACGCGGGCCACCACCCTAGCTCACCTCAGACACGAAACCATCAGCTCAGGAGCAGGTTAGGGGACACAAAGGTTTATAGCTTTCTTTAAAAAAATATATGTGTAGACAATGTACTGCTTTTGGGGATCTGTGACTGCTAGTTTATTTTTTCTTTTTGCTTTTTGGCCACACTGCATGGCATGTGGGATCTTAGTTCCCCACCAGGGACTGAACTGACATTGTTCCCCTGTTGCGGAAGGCAGAGTCTTAACCACTGGACCAGCAGGGAAATCTCTAGTTTATTCTTAATGTGTATCTCTTCAAATTAAGACATACTTCTTGCAGAAATGATTTTCAACTTGTTGAACAAAATATGTAACATCTATTTCACCAGAAGCTTCTGTGATCATCTGGGTTTTAGGAATTATTGATACTGGCTGTTTCTAACACATTATTTTAACATCTGTTTTCTGTTTCTGGAATGGATTGGGGCTTCCCTGGTGGCTTAGATGGTAAAGAATCTGCCTGCAATGCAGGAGACGCAGGTTTGATCCCCAGGTCAGGAAGATCCCCTGGAGAAGGGAAAGGCAACCCAGTCCAGTATTCTTGTCTGGGCAGTCCCATGGACAGAGGAGCCTGGACTGGATTAGAATGGAGGTCATTCCCTGCAAACATAATACAAAGGGGAAAATGCATCCAAGTTCAGGGGAGACTGCCCTTGACTGTAGATTGGATGACTGGCCAGCTCAAGGGGAAGCTGGCTGACCATTGAGTTTCAGGCTGGACTCAGCCCCTGGGTCCCAACATAGCAGCACATCCCTCAGCTCCAAATCTTCTGGAAGCAGTTTCTACTCTGCTGTTTGAATGATGCTTCTGACATTTTAAAAGAAGAAAAGTGAGTAGAATTTTAAGACACAACAACAACAAAACAGAAGGCAGACTTCTTTTTTCCACTTCATTTGAAATAAAGAATAGAGCTTATTTTCAGTTTTTTAAAAGTCTTGCCTAATTTTTCTCAATTGAGCTAAGTTCACATAAACTTGTAGTAGTGCTGCCGCTGGGCTCAGGTGCATGGAATGAAAAGTCTTAGTTTCCAGGAAAAACATTTATGCAAAATTAGTTTCAAATCCAACTTTGGGCTTAAGGAAAAATTGATAATAACATAGCCAACGTGTTTTGGACAAACTGAGAGAGTAACATTGAAACAAATACACTACCATGTATAATATTAGATAGCCAGTGGACATTTACTGTATGGTGTGGGGAGCCTTAAATTGGTGCTGTGTGATAATCTAGAGGGGAGGGTGGGGTGGCAATGTGAGAGGGAGGTTCAAGAAGGAGGGGACATAGATACACCTATGACTGATTCATGTTGATATGCGGCAGAAACCAACACAATATTGTAAGGCAGTTATGTTCCAATTAAAAGCAAATAAATAAAAAAAAAATTGATAATAACATAGCCAACATTTTGGACTTTTCTATGTGCTTGCTCTGGGCTTAGTGCTTTACACTTAATTTTTTCACATAGCACAGGAAGCTAGGTGAAATGTTTTGGCAAAGCATAATTATGGTTCCATTTCACAGATGCAGTGCTATGGACACAATGCATTGCCCCCAGATTAGAGTGTGGAAACTGTAGACCCATGTGGTGAAGTTAGGAGGTGGGGCTTTTGGAAAGTAATGAGCTTTAGAAGTAAAGAGGTTTAGTAAGAAGGTTGGGAAGTAATGAAGTTTAGTTATGAGGGCGGGGCCCCCAGGATGGGATTCCTATGTCCTTGTAGAAATAGATGGTAGAGAGCTCTCTCTGCACGTGAAGGTGCCGTGAGAAGCTACAATCTGTAAGCCAGGAAGAGAGTCCTCTGCAGGAGCCGAGTCTGCCAGCACCTCAATCTCCAACTTTCATTTTCCATCTCTGTGAGAAGTAAATGTATTAACATCTAACCCTTCTGATGGGCTTCGTGATGGTTTAGCAAGGTTTTCCAGGAGAGATACACTTTTTTGGTTACCAGCGGGCCTCCAATGTGCCTTCAATGTCCTATGAAATGGCACTGAGTTGATATCATTGTACAATGTTTGCAAACATCTTTGAAGATATCAAGAATCATTCCAAGTATTAACTGCACAGTAAATGCCGTCTATTTCATATCAACTACGTAGATTTTCTTGAGCTCCAAAATTGTTGTGGAGAGTGACTGCAGCCATGAAATTAAAAGACACTTACTCCTTGGAAGAAAATCTATGGCAAACCTAGACAGTGTATTAAAAAGCAGAGACATCATTTTGCTGGCAAAGATCCATATAATCAAAGCTATGGTTTTTCCAGTAGTCATGTGCAGATGTGAGAGCTGGACCATAAAGTTGGCTGAGTGCCAAAGAATTGATGCTTTTGAACTGTGGTGTTGGAGAAGACTCTTCAGAGTCCTTTAGACAACAAGGAGATCCAACCAGTCAATCTTATAGGAAATCAGTCCTGAATATTCAATGGAGGGACTGATGCTGAAGCTGAAACTCCAATACTTTGGTCACCTGATATGAAGTACTGATTCATTGGAAAAGCCCCTGATGCTGGGAAAGATTGAAGGCAAAAGGAGAAGGGGACGACAGAGGGTTAGATGGTTGGATGGCATCACCAGCTCAATGGACATGAGTTTGAGCAAACTCTGGGAGATGGCGAAGGACAGGGCAGCCTAGTGTGCTGCAGTTCATGGAGTTGCAGTTGGACACAACTGAGCAACTGAACAACAACAGAAGCAGTGGAAGTGAATGGAAGGCCACATTTATCTCTCTGTGGTCCAGGAGGACAGAGTGGAATCATGAATCCAGATGAACTGCTGAGAGATATTGGAAATTATAAAATTCCCCTCGCTACAGAGCTTCGTGGGAAAAGGGCCTTGCTAGTACCACTAAGGCCATGTGTCCCGTGGTAGCATATATGATACCTTAGTTCAGGCCCCCTTTTAGAGAAATCTAAATAAAGTCTAGAATATTAATGTGGCTGTTACGACCAGAGCTGCTAGTTGATGAGCAAGATGCAGAGAGCTACTCTTTGTTTTTATTCGTGGGTGTAAATAAAAATCACTCACTGAAACCAGGTGGCTAACACAGTCTGGTTCCTAAAAGCAGACTGTTTTCCCCAGTGGCTCCAACATTTACTTGCTGGGAGTAAATATTTTATATTTGGTTTCAGTGCTTTAAAACATGTTGCCCTGGACATTTATGGTAGCCTCTTTAAAATTCAGAAAGCAAGCAAACAAGTAAGAAGCCCAGCTCAGAATGCCTCGCCGCTTGCTGTGCTTGGAGCAAATGAATGCAGCGCAGGCTCTCTGCACTAACAGGTAGGGTGCGAGAAAGATGCTACACATAATTTGGGGGGCCCTCAGAGAGAGGAATGTGAGTATCAGTGTGGAGTGTGTTCCATGTAGTCTCCTTACCCAAGAGAATCCATCTGAGTTTTGTTAGGGACTCGCTGTCAACAGAGACCACCAGACGGAGCTTCGAGAAAAGGAATTTATTAGAGAATTTGGATCCGGGCCCCCACCAAGCCAGTTATAGGGCTCTTTTATACCTAAGTGAAGGGGATGATTGAAACAAGGCGAGTTGGCAAAGCGGGATTGGGTACACAGCGGGCCAGGTTTATGACGTGGATTGTGCCTGTTTCTCAGGCAACAAGTTCCTGTTTCTCAGGGTAAGAACCTCATTCTTGGGTGCAGAACAAACATTGCGGTTTTACTCAGTACATTGTTTCTCAGCCAGAGGTGTACATGAGCTCCCAATCCTGAAACCCCCTCCCACCTCACATAAATCTTGGTTCAAATCTCGATCCAATCATTTATTGACCATCTCGCTTCTCTGCTGGTTGTTAGGGACTTTTGTGCGAGTGGAACTTTCCGCTCGGATGAACCCTGGCTGCCTGCCCCTTTCTTAACCGTCAGGTCCCCTGCCGAGAACTTTTCTTCTTCAAGTTTGTTCTGCTTTCTCCTCTCTGCGCATTTGATCATTTCTATCTCCCTAAGTTCCTGGGGGAATCATGCCTCCCCTCATCCCAGGGAAGCACCCACAGGCTATCCATGTTCTTTCAGGCAAGGTAGCCATCGTCGTCTTTATCCGTGAGAGCGCCAGCTGACGGTTCTCAAACATTTCGCCCATGTATAATCTCACTTGAATCTCACTCTTTCAAGAGGTGGCAGGATAAGTGGAATTGTTTCAGTGACTGAGGGGCCAGAAAGCTGACGTGGATTTGCCCAGAATGAAAGGGGTTGATCTGTGTGCACCTAGAACCAGAACCCAACAGACCTGCTTTCCAGACCGTTGTTTTTGCTGCTTCTAATAAGAATTTGGGAATCCATTTCGGGTTTCATTTCTATTGGGGTCAGCAGGATCTTGCTTGGCCTGCAGGTGGCATTTGTCTAGAGGAGTCACAGGATGAAGGGGAACTCACTCCCCAGTAGGGGAGGTGAGTAGGTGGAAACAGCGGACTCTAACGTGGTGAGTGAGTGCCACGGAGAGGTACAGGCAGTGCTGTTGGAACACAGAGGAGGGAGGGGTGGTGTGTGATGGGAATCTTGCAGAACGTTAGGAAGCAAACACGATCCCTGTAGGCAGAGGGAGGGCACTCCCAGCAAACGAATGCAGCAGCCAGATCCTGAGGGTGTAAGAGCAGCGCACGTGCCAGCAGGGAGAATGAGGAGGCGCGGCAGGTGCCCTCCAGAGCAGAGGTCAGCCACTTAGCCAAGACCCGATCGTGTGGAGCGTCACGTACAGAAAGCAGCAAAGCTGTCTATGTTGGTCCTAAGTCCTCTGGAAGCTAGGTTTCTCTGCCTGCATCCTGGCCAGAGATCCAGCCAGCCCTCCTCAAGGGGCCAATCCAAGCACGTGTGCTCACTCCACTGTCTACTTGCTTATCCCAGTTTGTGCTTTGAAGGCACTGAAAGCTGAGCCCCATGAAGCTTCAATTAACAAGTTGTCTGCTTCTCAGGTAAAAGGCACAGGACTCAGTTCCCCTGGCTTAGGAGTCCCAGGTCCCCAAGCACCAAGAAAACAATAACATGCTTATTTACCTCAGTGAGAAATCTCTGGTGTGATTCCTTATGGCTAACTTTTCATTTCTTTATTCTAAATGTTGCCCTAATTAAATCTTTCTCCAGAACTTTTGCCCTTCTCAACAAAATGAGAAGAAATGAATAAAAATGCAGATTCTAATTAGCACTTTCTGCATATTAAAGAAATTACTCTTTCTCTTACTAAGGAAAGTGTTACTGGGAAGAAATAAATGATCTCTGAAATATCATCTTTCCCTCCTGATCGTAGCGATAATTCTTGGCAAGAGCATGGCTTCCAATGACGGACGTGTCCACAGGCTACCTTGTTCTGGAACAGCTGTGATAGAGGGACCCCTTGGAGGAGAGGCTCTACTTATTGAGAGGAGAAAAAAACCTCTTGCAATAAACATTCTTTATAGTGAGTTAGGCATGGATGCATTTGTTAAATTGTTTTAAATAACTCCGGCATGTAATAAAAACAGGATTTGAAGGAAAGAAAAAATTTCATGTTAGGATATGGTAACATCTGCATTTGTGGAATGATTTACATCTGTGACATTAACTCAGCATATCAAAAAAACACTGTTTGACCTCAGGCAAGCTGGTATGAGACGTGAGCTTTTTCCACGTTGAAATTTCCCTCTTAAATTTTTTATGAAATTCTTGCAGCAGGGTCACTGTGGGGTTCTGCAAAGATTTTCAACATCAAAACTGCCTCGGCACAGTCATCAGAAATGCATTTATTTCATTAGTACGACCACCCCTTCGTTTTAATGCCATGTAATAATATAGAATAGGTTTAAAGTCCATCCGTTGTAAAATTATCATTTTTCACTGAAGTAACATTATATTAAACATTTAATTATTCATTACTAATGCGTGTCATGGTGAAATATTGGCCTCACTAATTCTGAAAGAACCCAGCCCAGCGTTTCTTCTTCGAAGGTTAATGACTGAGCCCCAGTTTCATTAGATTTTCTAAATGCAGCTCACCTCATCTGTCATTGTGAGTCTTTCCTGACACCCAACCCTTGCAGCAAGTGAGACTCACACTGTACAGGATGGTCTCCATGACACCGCTGACCATGAGGATGAGAAACTTGTTTTAAGGGTCGTGGTGGAGAGAGCCGAATCCAGGGCAGCACAGTTTTGTGAAATACTATCAGTCAGAGGATTTCTGGTTTTTTGTTTTTTTTTTTGGCCGTGCCACTTGGCCTGCAGGATCTTCGTTCCCCCACCAGGAATGGTACCCGGGCCATTGGCAGCAAAAATGCAAAGTCCTCACCACTGCACAGCCAGGGAATTTCCAGCTGGAGGATTTCTTAAGGCAGCGGTCGCCAATCTTTTTGGCATCAGGGACCAGTTCTGTGGAAGACACTTTGTTGATGGAGTCAGGTGGGGAGGATGGTTTCGGGATGATTTAAGCGCATTGCATTTATCGTGCACTTTATTTCTATCATTATTGTATCAGCTCCACCTCAGATCATCAAGCCTCAAACCCCAGAGGCTGGGAACTCCTGTCTTAAACGATACATTGTTAAGGTGATATCCCTCTTGATTTAAATAAAGGATGTGCTTTTATACAAACCTATTACTGACTTGGAATCATGAACTGTGTCTGCAATAGTTACAGCAGGGTTAGCCTGCCTGCATTTGGTCACAGAGTTTGCCATTTCAGCACTTCAGTCTTGGATATTTACAGTCCGGGGTTCCCACTGACGAGCTGTGCTGTAAATGTTGATAGATGGTAAAAAAGAATCCTCGACGGCATCTACACTCCATCCAATATTACCTTCTGAATAGTCTGAGTGATTTTCATTCTGTTAACAGAGAAAAGTGTCGTTCACCTGTCTTCTAGGCAGTAGCTGGAAAGCATTGTGAAGACTGGAAACGTGATTGGCCGGCACATTGTACTTGCTGTATCTTTGTCAGTAAAATGGCTTTCCTTTGTCAGCTAAGACCATTCTCCTCAATCTTCATGGAGAACTTTCAGAGGAAGATTGCAAATCCGAGGAGAAAAGTTGATACCCACCATCTAAATGAGTTTGGGAATTAAGGAAAGTCACGGCACTGGGAAGACCACTCAGCCATCATTTGGGAGGACTACTGTTCAGGTCGTCCCCCTGTCCAGGTCGTCCCCCTGTGCAGGTTGTCCCCCTGCGCCTCGTCTGGCATTCTCTAATTTGTCAGTTTCCACATCCTCCCAGAAGTCCCCACAGTCCTTACACCTTCATCTGCAAAGCTCATCACCAGGATAAGAAAAATTGATGTGGTGTTTGGATAACTCCTGCATCTTTCCAAATTATCACCAAACAAAACAAACAATAAAAAGAAGGGAAAATACATATATTTGGGTACATTTTAGTAGATTATTTTCCCAATTTCTGCTTAACTTAGGTGCTTTCTTTTAAGTCATGAACCATAGGAATTTTAGAGAGTTTAGTTGGATTATTATGAAGTCCTCCTTTTCTGAGTTCTCCCCGGATTATGGGTTAAGTACTCTATGTTATAGTTGAACTCTGTTCCACCAAATTCACATGCTTAAGTCCTAATACCCAGGACCTTAGAATGTGGCTGTATTTGGAAATAGACTCTTCAGAGATAATTAAGGTAAATGGAGCCACTGATGTGAGTCCTAATCTATGACTAGTGTCCTTTTAGGAAAAGGAGATGAGGACAAGAACAGGCACAGAGGGAGGCTCCGTGAAGTCCCAGGGAGAAGAGAGTCGTGTGCAAGTCAGAGAGAAAACCACCCTCAGGAGAAACCAATTCAACTCACACAGCGACTGTGGGCTTCCGGCCTCTGGACCCGAGAAGACAAATCTCAGATACTTGTTCCGTCTGTGGTCTTTGTTACAGTAGCTTTAGCAGATTAACACACGGCCACACTTTATACATAACTACCTCTGTTCTTTTACTTTATAAAAGTTGAATGTATACTTTGATGAGTTCTGACAAGTATGCATTGATATTCATGCAATCAGATACAATTTCAGGAGATTTCTACCACCTCGGAAAGCTCTCACTTGCCCCTTCCAATCTATTACCAACCCATGGACAGCTGTACCCTGACTTCTATGATTACAGACCAGCTCTGTCAGTTCTTGATATCTTATAACACAGAAGCATGTAAAATTCAACTATGATTTTTCTGTTTCCTCATTGAGTTCAGACATATTTTGCTTCAGGCATTTTTGCAACCCTGCTATTAGATAAGTTCTTATTTGGGAACATTTATCTCTCTGAAAAATTAACCCTTTATTCCTTACTGATTTTCTTTCTTTGTCTCTTTGCCTAGAAGTCTACTCTGTCTTATATTAATGTACTTCTGTGAGCTTTCTTATGTACACGGTTTGTATTGTATTCTAAGTTTTGTATCGTATTGTATTCTGAGTTTTTACTTTCAATCTGTGTCTTTATATTTCACATATATCACTGACAGCGAGACACTGCTGGTACTTACTTTTTACACTGTCTGACAACTAATGCCTTTTCATTGGAATTTAATATGCATGCATGCACTGTCAAATTGGAAGTGGTCAAACAAGATATGGCAAGAGTGAATATCAACATTTTTGGAATCAGTGAACTAAAATGGACTGGAATGGGTGAATTTAATTCAAATGACCATTATATCTACTACTGTGGGCAAGAATCCCTTAGGGGGAATGGAGTAGCCATCATAGTCAATAAAAGAGTCCAAAATGCAATACTTGGATACAATCTTAAAAATGAAACACTGATCTCTGTTCGTTTCCAAGGCAAACCATTCAATATCAGAGTAATCTAAGCCTATGCCCTGACCAGTAATGCTGAATAAGCTGAAGATGAACAGTTCTATGAAGACCTACAAGATGTTTTAGAACTTACACCAAAAAAAGATGTCCTTTTCAGTATAGGGGACTGGAATGCAAAAGCAGGAAGTCAAGAAACACCTGGAGTAACAGGCAAATTTGGCCTTGGAATACAGAATAAAGCAGGGCAAAGGCTAATAGAGTTTTGTCAAGAGAAAGCACTGGTCCTAGCAAAGACCCTCTTCCAACAACATAAGAGAAGATTCTACACATGGAGATTACCAGACGGTCAACACTGAAATCAGATTGATTATATTCTTTGCAGCCAAAGATGGAGAAGCTCTATACAGTCAGCAAAAACAAGACCAGGAGCTGACTGTGGCTCAGACCATGAACTCTTTATTACCAAATTCAGGTTTAAATTGAAGAAAGTAGGGAAAATCACCAGACTATTCAGGCATGATCTAAATAAAATTCCTTATGATTATACAGTGGAAGTGAGAAATAGATTTAAGAGACTATATCTGATAGACAGATGCAGATGACACCCTTGTGGCAGAAAGTGAAGAGGAACTAAAAAGCCTCACAATGAAAGTGAAAGAGGAGAGCGAAAAAATTGGCTTAAAGCTCAACATTCAGAAAACGAAGATCATGGTACCCGGTCCCGTCACTTCATGGGAAATAGATGGGGAAACAGTGGAAACACTGTCAGACTTTAGTTTTTGGGGCTCCAAAATCACTGCAGATGGTGACTGCAGCCATGAAATTAAAAGATGCTTACTCCTTGGAAGAAAAGTTATGACCCACCTAGAAAATATATTCAAAAGCAGAGACATTACTTTGCCGACTAAGGTCTGTCTAGTCAAGGCTATGGTTTTCCCTGTGGTCATGTATGGATATGAGTGTTGGACTGTGAAGGCTGAGTGCCGAAGAATTGATGCTTTTGAACTGTGGTGTTGGAGAAGACTCTTGAGAGTCCCTTGGACTGCAAGGAGATCCAACCAGTCCATTCTGAAGGAGATCAGCCCTGGGATTTCTTTGGAAGGAGTGATGCTAAAGTTGAAACTCCAGTACTTTGGACACCTCATGCGAAGAGCTGACTCATTGGAAAAGACTCTGATGCTAGGAGGGATTGGGGGCAGGAGAAGAAGGGGACGACCGAAGATGAGATGGCTGGATGGTATCACAGACTCGATGGACATGAGTCTGAGTGAACTCTGGGAGATAGTGATGAACAGGGAGGCCTGGCGTGCTGTGATTCATGGGGTCGCAAAAAGTCAGACACAACTGAGTGACTGAACTGAACCAATATGCAGAGTACATTATTAGAAATGCTGGATGACGTACAAGCTGGAATCAAAATTGCTGGGAGAAATAGCAATAATCTCAGATATGCAAATGAGACCACCCTTATGGCAGAAAGTGAAGAGCTAAAGAGCCTCGTGTTGAGAGTGAAATAGAAGAATGAAAAAGTTGGCTTAAAGCTCAACATTCAGAAAACTAAGATCATGGCATCTGGTCCCATCACTTCATGGCAAATAGATGGGGAAACAGTGGTCCAGTCCATTCTGAAGGAGATCAGCCCTGGGATTTCTTTGGAAGGAGTGATGCTAAAGTTGAAACTCCAGTACTTTGGACACCTCATGCGAAGAGCTGACTCATTGGAAAAGACTCTGATGCTAGGAGGGATTGGGGGCAGGAGAAGAAGGGGACGACCGAAGATGAGATGGCTGGATGGTATCACAGACTCGATGGACATGAGTCTGAGTGAACTCTGGGAGATAGTGATGAACAGGGAGGCCTGGCGTGCTGTGATTCATGGGGTCGCAAAAAGTCAGACACAACTGAGTGACTGAACTGAACCAATATGCAGAGTACATTATTAGAAATGCTGGATGACGTACAAGCTGGAATCAAAATTGCTGGGAGAAATAGCAATAATCTCAGATATGCAAATGAGACCACCCTTATGGCAGAAAGTGAAGAGCTAAAGAGCCTCGTGTTGAGAGTGAAATAGAAGAGTGAAAAAGTTGGCTTAAAGCTCAACATTCAGAAAACTAAGATCATGGCATCTGGTCCCATCACTTCATGGCAAATAGATGGGGAAACAGTGGAAACAGTGGCAGATTTTTGGGGTTCCAAAATCACTGCAGATGGTGACTGTATCTGTGAAATTAAAAGATACTTACTCCTTGGCAGGAAAATTATGACCAACCTGATAGCATATTCAAAAGCAGAGACATTACTGTGCCAACAAAGGTCCATCTAGTCAAGGCTATGGTTTTTCCATTGGTCACATATGCATGTGAAAGTTGGACTGTGGAGAAAGCTGAGCCCTGAAGAATTGATGCTTTTGAACTGTGGTGTTGGAGAAGACTCTTGAGAGTCTCTTGGACTGCAAGGAGATCCAACCAGTCCACCCTAAAGGAGATCAGTCCTGAGAGTTCATTGGAAGGACTGAGGCTGAAGCTGAAACTCCAATACTTTGGCCACCTGATGTGAAGAGTTGGCTCATTAGAAAAACCCTGATGCTGGGAAAGATTGAAGGTGGGAGGAGATGGGGATGACAGAGGATGCGATGGTTGGATGGCATCACTGACTCAATGGACACGAGTTTGAGCAAGTTCCAAGAGTTGGTGATGGACAGGGAGGCCTGGGGTGCTGCAGTCCGTAGGGTTGCAAAGAGTCAGACACGACTGAGCGACTGAACTGACTGGTGTTACTGTTGTTTGTTTGTTAAGTCATGTCTGACTCTTTGTGGCCTCATGGACTATACCCTGCCAGGCTCTTCTGTCCATGGGATTCCACAGGCAAGAATACTTGAGTGGGTTGACATTTCCTTCTCCAGGGAATTTCCTGGCCTAGAGATTGAACCAGTATTTCCTCATTGGCTGGCAGATTTGTTACCCCTGAGCCTCCATGAAAGCCAAAGACCTTATCTTAAATTAACTAATTACATCTACAACCACCGAATTTCTAAAAAAGGTCATGTCCTATGTTCTTGGGGTTGCTGTTGCTGCTGCTGCTGCTAAGTTGCTTCAGTGGTGTCCAACTCTGTGCAACCCCATAGATGGCAGCCTACGAGGCTCCCCCGTCCCTGGGATTCTCCAGGCAAGAACACTGGAGTGGGTTGCCATTTCCTTCTCCAATGCATGAAAGTGAAAAGTGAAAGTGAAGTCACTCAGCTGTGTCCAACTCAGCGACCCCATGGACTGCAACCTACCAGGCTCCTCCATCCATGTGATTTTCCAGGCAAGAGTACTGGAGAGGGGTGCCATTGCCCTCTCTGGTTCTTGGGGTTAAGGCTTCAATATATCTCTTTTGGCGACCCAACTGAACTGATAACAGAGACAAAGGTGGGAATGCTGAGTGCACAAGGAGTGTCTGTGGGGAGAAAGATGAGGAGGAAGTGTGAGGGAATGTGAGAGGAGGAGCTGGTGTCAGATGAGGACTGAATGCAGGTCCTGGGCTCCGGATAGCAGCATTATCCACTGGTCCTTTACCCTCGGAGGCAGTCAGAGTCCCATGGGCAACTTTAAAATACAGTGGTTCCCGAATCCAATTCACAGAGATCCTAATAGAGCAGTTTGCAGTGGAGCCTGTTCACATGTATTCTAGAGTGTCCAGAGAGATTCTGACCATCCTTGGGCACAGGAAAACCCCCAAAGGTGACCCTGCACAGTTATAGCTCTTCATCTTTCTTTGTAAGATCTTTGTTCACAAATCAAATCATTGCTCTCCAAAGTAGAAGTAGATTGGAAGGTTTTGAAATCCCTTTAGACACAAACCCAGTTTAACAGCTGCACACTTTTGTGGGATGAGTGTCTCCAGAAGCTGTTGCTGTTTTTCAGTTACTCAGTCATGTCTGACTTTTGGAGACCCCGTGGACTGCAGCACGCCAGGCTTCCCTGTCCATCACCATCTCCCGGAGCTTACTCAAACTCATGTTCACTGAGTTGGTGATGCCATCTAACCATCTCATCCTCTGCTGCCCTCTTCTCCCCTTGCCCTCAATCTTTCCCAGAATCAAGTTTTTTGTGTCCCCCCCCCCCCCAGTGAGCTGGCGCTTCACATCAGGTGGCCAAAGTATTGGAGCTTCAGCTTCAGCATCAGTCCTAACAGTGAATACTGAGAGTTGATTTCCTTTAAGATGGACTGGTTGGATCTCTACCAACTGAGTCACCTGCAGAAGGAAAATACAGAAGAGAAGCGACTAAAGAGCAAGATGAAAGAGCTGCCTGCTGGCCGGTGCACTCTCATCCCCCAGAGGGTGGAAACCCTCGGGCGGAGGCGCCTGCTCAGCCCGGCCCGTCTGTGTTTAGACCTGTGTCCTGTGGGCAGATCTGCCCTGTGAGGGGAGGACCACCACACCTTCCCCGCCCGGACAGTGTTGGTGATAAATGTGTTTTACAGATCAGCAGGCCTTTTATTTCAGCCTGCCCTGCCCGGGTTTGCTAACGAACAGGAAAGTGGTTTGCTGGAAAACTGGAGGCCTTCTGCCTCCCCCCCAGTCATCTCATTATAATCATGTGGATGTACCAGAGCCGTTGTCGGGGTACTGTTGCTGCTGCAGCCAGGCTTGCCCTGCAGCCCCCCTGCACCACACTCCCAGGGCCGGTGCCATGCGGAGGGCAGAGACGGGCTCACCTTGGCCTCTTGGCCTGATGTCACTGCCCTAGTGTCGGATGTGTGTCTACCGCCTGATCTCTGTGCTTGTCCATCGTCCAGTGGGCAAACAGTTGGCAGACTGACCCCAGTTCCCAGGGTGGTGAGTCCTTGTCTAAGCCAATTGTGGTGGCCCCAAGCCCTGTGTGGCGAGACTGATTCAGGGACTGAAGGACTGAACTCATTACAACTGGAATTTGTGACCACAGGACTCCAAGCAGGCAGCTTCCAGTCCTGACCCTCAGGGAAAGGACATCTGCTGAGGGCTCTGGGGAAATATTCCAGACTCTATTCCAATGAGAATGTGGTTTCTTCTTCCTCTGCTGTTTATGGAAGCAACACCCAGAACTTCGGTGGCTTAAAGACAGAGCTGATGCCCAGGACACACAGCTGAGCTGGCACAGAGAGAAGGGATTGGAATGTCCCGTGTCTGGGCTGGGACTGGCCTGCCTCTGACCACACGCTTGGGCCAGTTTTCTGATACAGCAGCATGGAGCATCCTAACAGTCACTACCCTCTGGTCTCACTGCATAAGTCGGGGAACCGTGAGGTACAGTTCCTGGAAAATAATAGACACTATAAGCAGTGTCTAATGTGCATTAAACTTAGTTTACATTTAGCTTTAAATCCTCGCTAACTGTATGAAGTATACATTTACTGTCTTAGCTCAGGCTGCTGTAGCGACACCACCACCAACAGATATTTATTTCCCACAGTTCTAGAGGCTGGAAGTCCAAGATTAGGCAGAGTCAGCATTTGATGAAAGTTTCCTGGGTCATAGATGCTGTCTTCTCCTGGGTCCTCACCTGGATGGAGGGCTCTTAGAGGTCCCTTCTGTAAGGACACTAGTCTCATCCTGAGGCTCATCCCCCAAAGGCCCCATCTCCAGGTACCACTGTGTTGGGGGACAGGTTTCCACTCTGAGTTTTAGGGGACACATTCAGGTTACAGCACTAACCCTACTCATGTTCAAAGGGTGCAGGAGAATCGGATGGTGGTGTCACAGATG
>SJYC01118133.1:0-29892 GCA_006408675.1 Madoqua kirkii | reverse complement strand
ATTGCTGGGAGAAATAGCAATAATCTCAGATATGCAAATGAGACCACCCTTATGGCAGAAAGTGAAGAGCTAAAGAGCCTCGTGTTGAGAGTGAAATAGAAGAGTGAAAAAGTTGGCTTAAAGCTCAACATTCAGAAAACTAAGATCATGGCATCTGGTCCCATCACTTCATGGCAAATAGATGGGGAAACAGTGGAAACAGTGGCAGATTTTTGGGGTTCCAAAATCACTGCAGATGGTGACTGTATCTGTGAAATTAAAAGATACTTACTCCTTGGCAGGAAAATTATGACCAACCTGATAGCATATTCAAAAGCAGAGACATTACTGTGCCAACAAAGGTCCATCTAGTCAAGGCTATGGTTTTTCCATTGGTCACATATGCATGTGAAAGTTGGACTGTGGAGAAAGCTGAGCCCTGAAGAATTGATGCTTTTGAACTGTGGTGTTGGAGAAGACTCTTGAGAGTCTCTTGGACTGCAAGGAGATCCAACCAGTCCACCCTAAAGGAGATCAGTCCTGAGAGTTCATTGGAAGGACTGAGGCTGAAGCTGAAACTCCAATACTTTGGCCACCTGATGTGAAGAGTTGGCTCATTAGAAAAACCCTGATGCTGGGAAAGATTGAAGGTGGGAGGAGATGGGGATGACAGAGGATGCGATGGTTGGATGGCATCACTGACTCAATGGACACGAGTTTGAGCAAGTTCCAAGAGTTGGTGATGGACAGGGAGGCCTGGGGTGCTGCAGTCCATAGGGTTGCAAAGAGTCAGACACGACTGAGCGACTGAACTGACTGGTGTTACTGTTGTTTGTTTGTTAAGTCATGTCTGACTCTTTGTGGCCTCATGGACTATACCCTGCCAGGCTCTTCTGTCCATGGGATTCCACAGGCAAGAATACTTGAGTGGGTTGACATTTCCTTCTCCAGGGAATTTCCTGGCCTAGAGATTGAACCAGTATTTCCTCATTGGCTGGCAGATTTGTTACCCCTGAGCCTCCATGAAAGCCAAAGACCTTATCTTAAATTAACTAATTACATCTACAACCACCGAATTTCTAAAAAAGGTCATGTCCTATGTTCTTGGGGTTGCTGTTGCTGCTGCTGCTGCTAAGTTGCTTCAGTGGTGTCCAACTCTGTGCAACCCCATAGATGGCAGCCTACGAGGCTCCCCCGTCCCTGGGATTCTCCAGGCAAGAACACTGGAGTGGGTTGCCATTTCCTTCTCCAATGCATGAAAGTGAAAAGTGAAAGTGAAGTCACTCAGCTGTGTCCAACTCAGCGACCCCATGGACTGCAACCTACCAGGCTCCTCCATCCATGTGATTTTCCAGGCAAGAGTACTGGAGAGGGGTGCCATTGCCCTCTCTGGTTCTTGGGGTTAAGGCTTCAATATATCTCTTTTGGCGACCCAACTGAACTGATAACAGAGACAAAGGTGGGAATGCTGAGTGCACAAGGAGTGTCTGTGGGGAGAAAGATGAGGAGGAAGTGTGAGGGAATGTGAGAGGAGGAGCTGGTGTCAGATGAGGACTGAATGCAGGTCCTGGGCTCCGGATAGCAGCATTATCCACTGGTCCTTTACCCTCGGAGGCAGTCAGAGTCCCATGGGCAACTTTAAAATACAGTGGTTCCCGAATCCAATTCACAGAGATCCTAATAGAGCAGTTTGCAGTGGAGCCTGTTCACATGTATTTCTAGAGTGTCCAGAGAGATTCTGACCATCCTTGGGCACAGGAAAACCCCCAAAGGTGACCCTGCACAGTTATAGCTCTTCATCTTTCTTTGTAAGATCTTTGTTCACAAATCAAATCATTGCTCTCCAAAGTAGAAGTAGATTGGAAGGTTTTGAAATCCCTTTAGACACAAACCCAGTTTAACAGCTGCACACTTTTGTGGAATGAGTGTCTCCAGAAGCTGTTGCTGTTTTTCAGTTACTCAGTCATGTCTGACTTTTGGAGACCCCGTGGACTGCAGCACGCCAGGCTTCCCTGTCCATCACCATCTCCCGGAGCTTACTCAAACTCATGTTCACTGAGTTGGTGATGCCATCTAACCATCTCATCCTCTGCTGCCCTCTTCTCCCCTTGCCCTCAATCTTTCCCAGAATCAAGTTTTTTGTGTCCCCCCCCCCCCCAGTGAGCTGGCGCTTCACATCAGGTGGCCAAAGTATTGGAGCTTCAGCTTCAGCATCAGTCCTAACAGTGAATACTGAGAGTTGATTTCCTTTAAGATGGACTGGTTGGATCTCTACCAACTGAGTCACCTGCAGAAGGAAAATACAGAAGAGAAGCGACTAAAGAGCAAGATGAAAGAGCTGCCTGCTGGCCGGTGCACTCTCATCCCCCAGAGGGTGGAAACCCTCGGGCGGAGGCGCCTGCTCAGCCCGGCCCGTCTGTGTTTAGACCTGTGTCCTGTGGGCAGATCTGCCCTGTGAGGGGAGGACCACCACACCTTCCCCGCCCGGACAGTGTTGGTGATAAATGTGTTTTACAGATCAGCAGGCCTTTTATTTCAGCCTGCCCTGCCCGGGTTTGCTAACGAACAGGAAAGTGGTTTGCTGGAAAACTGGAGGCCTTCTGCCTCCCCCCCAGTCATCTCATTATAATCATGTGGATGTACCAGAGCCGTTGTCGGGGTACTGTTGCTGCTGCAGCCAGGCTTGCCCTGCAGCCCCCCTGCACCACACTCCCAGGGCCGGTGCCATGCGGAGGGCAGAAGACGGGCTCACCTTGGCCTCTTGGCCTGATGTCACTGCCCTAGTGTCGGATGTGTGTCTACCGCCTGATCTCTGTGCTTGTCCATCGTCCAGTGGGCAAACAGTTGGCAGACTGACCCCAGTTCCCAGGGTGGTGAGTCCTTGTCTAAGCCAATTGTGGTGGCCCCAAGCCCTGTGTGGCGAGACTGATTCAGGGACTGAAGGACTGAACTCATTACAACTGGAATTTGTGACCACAGGACTCCAAGCAGGCAGCTTCCAGTCCTGACCCTCAGGGAAAGGACATCTGCTGAGGGCTCTGGGGAAATATTCCAGATTCTATTCCAATGAGAATGTGGTTTCTTCTTCCTCTGCTGTTTATGGAAGCAACACCCAGAACTTCGGTGGCTTAAAGACAGAGCTGATGCCCAGGACACACAGCTGAGCTGGCACAGAGAGAAGGGATTGGAATGTCCCGTGTCTGGGCTGGGACTGGCCTGCCTCTGACCACACGCTTGGGCCAGTTTTCTGATACAGCAGCATGGAGCATCCTAACAGTCACTACCCTCTGGTCTCACTGCATAAGTCGGGGAACCGTGAGGTACAGTTCCTGGAAAATAATAGACACTATAAGCAGTGTCTAATGTGCATTAAACTTAGTTTATATTTAGCTTTAAATCCTCGCTAACTGTATGAAGTATACATTTACTGTCTTAGCTCAGGCTGCTGTAGCGACACCACCACCAACAGATATTTATTTCCCACAGTTCTAGAGGCTGGAAGTCCAAGATTAGGCAGAGTCAGCATTTGATGAAAGTTTCCTGGGTCATAGATGCTGTCTTCTCCTGGGTCCTCACCTGGATGGAGGGCTCTTAGAGGTCCCTTCTGTAAGGACACTAGTCTCATCCTGAGGCTCATCCCCCAAAGGCCCCATCTCCAGGTACCACTGTGTTGGGGGACAGGTTTCCACTCTGAGTTTTAGGGGACACATTCAGGTTACAGCACTAACCCTACTCATGTTCAAAGGGTGCAGGAGAATCGGATGGTGGTGTCACAGATGGACTCTCCAAGGACCATGGGTCTGATTCCACGAGAAAAAGGTCCAAAGTGCCAGGACTTTTTTCCTTGTGGATGTGTGAAGATTTACAGACCAGGTGGCATGTCTGTTGACTTCAGTGCACTCTGGTCCAGCAGCCTACAAGGGCAGGATCTGGAATCCCCTCTGCAAAGACCGGCCCGTCGCCTCATCGGTTAGGGAAACTGGCAGGGATCACAAGACCACCGAGGACTGGCGAGAGCGTTAAGCCTTGGGCTCGGAGGAGCCTATGTGACCTGCGTGTCTGCCGGGAAGTGATGGAGAACAAGTCCACTTTCTGCGGCTGCCAAGTGGCCTCCTGACATCGCCCCGCCTGGACCCACTGGTTCTTAGGTTGGCCCAGGGCTCTCCTGGTAAGAGGCAGCTGTGATCTTCTGCTTCCTCCTCCTTCTTAGCAAAATGTCTCCATTTTTTTCTCTCTTTACTGAGTCCCAGCTGCCACTCTGGCAGGCAGATCCCAAGGGGCATCCTGTGCAGGGTGGGGCTGGCATCTCTCCCTGGCCTTAGTGATGCTCCTTCTCACTGTGAGGGCTGTTTCTTTCTCAACAGGATGTCAGGAGTCAGCCTCGAGGACTTGGGTCTGGATGAGGAATGCCACACAAGGCAGACCTTGCCTCCAGGATGAGGGCTCCCTTAGTTTACCCAGGGCGGGGATTTGGGGGCAGGGAGGAAAGTCAGGCAAGCAGGTGGGTGAGCAGGTCACTGTTGGGGGACTGGGTGGAACGTAACCTGTGCTGGGTCCTCTGGAGAGCATTTTGGGGTGACCATGGAGTCCCACACTCTGTCCCTTTAGAGGGATCAGGGGTAGGGAACCCTTCCCAGTAGAGATGCTGACTTCCTGCTCTCACTCGTCCCTCGAGCTGCAGGAACTGTCCTGAACCCTGCAGGAGAAAAGCAAGAACTCATACATCCCAGGTGGCACCCAGGGAGCCTGGGGACAAAGGACCATGACGCAGGGCATGTCTGCTGACCCTCCGCTCCATGGCGGTCCTGGGCAGGCTCCCTTTCCTCTCCTGCCACTGATGTATCCTCATCATGTGATTTGACCTGAATCCCAGCTTTCCTTTATGTGCATGTGTGTGTTGGTGTGTGTGTCAGTGTGTGTGTCTGTGTGTGCCTCTGTGCATGTGTGTTTGTCTGTGTACACATGTGTGTGTCTGTCTGTGTACACATGTGTGTGTCTGTGTTATTTTCTCTGCAGCTCACATCCTGGCAAGGAGACCTCTGGAATTGATCACCTGCCTTCTACGCACCAGGCGATTGGTACCTTACAGATGCAGTCCCGTGTAATCCTTACGATGACCTTATAAAGCACATGTAAGCGCAAACGAGGACTGGGGAATCTCCACTCCCTCCCTGAGAGCCCACGGCAGAAACATGGGCAGTGGTTGTCAGGACCAGCCAGAGCCTGGAGCTCTTTCTAGCGTCCTGGATGCCAGTCCCAGGGACACAGGACGAGGTGGGAGAAAGTGGCATAGCTCTCAGTTCTTTTGAACAGTTTCCAACCGAGTCCACCTGGTTTAGAATCTGTTCGGGTCTCTACATCTTGTGGGAAATCAGATATCAAAGGCACACATTTTTGAATTTCATGTTCTAAGTATTTAGTTCTCCAAGTGTCATATAATTAGCCATTTGTTACATGAATTGTTTTCATTACTTACATAAATTGTTTTCATTAATGGCTCTAAATGGGTGAATGGCATTAATACCTAATAAATACAGATCATGCTGCTGGAGAAAAAGTTGCTAAGAACTTAGGAAGCCGGCAGGCGCCAGCTGAAGGCCAGGTGTTTAGTGGAGACCCTCCCCATGGGGAACACCTAGAGAGGGTGTGGGGAGGGGCGGGGGACTGTGCCCTTCCCCTAATGGGCCACCCAGGACTCTGTGGTGGTGATGGGGGGAACTCTCCTGCTCCGGAGCAACCATTCCCTCTGCCCCCGGCAACTCCGGTGATGCCAAGAGGGCATCTCCATCTTCAACTCGGACACTTGAGCCACAGTCTCCTTTTTTCATTTACTTTGTAGAGTTCCCCCAGGAAGCAACTGGAGTCATTGGTGAAGTTACTTGGTAAGACACACACGTGGTCAGGGTTGGAGCCTAAGCTCCAGCCCTGATCTGTGCAGTCCCCCAGCCTGGGCTCAGGGCGGTGGGGTCGTTTGGTGCCAGTGTCAGCCCTTGGCCTTGGGACCTCGAAGGTGATGCTCATACCTGAACAGTCCTTGCTCGACTCTTGGTAACCTCTGCCCCCAGGATCTAACAGCGACAGAAGGGAGGCGACTGGAAATGTGTCACATGTCTTAAAGTACCTGTTGCCAAGTCTCCAAGGCATGCAGGGATGTCCCGAGAAGCCTGGTGTCAGGGAAGAGGAACAAGGTCGGGCCTATGTGGCGCCATCTTTAGAAACAACATGAGGATGGAAGGGAGCCCTCGCTTCGGGGGCAGCCCCTGGGTTCAGAGCAAACCCCACCTCAGCTTTCAAGGCTCCATCAGTGGGAGCTGAGCATGAGCCTCAGATATCGGCAAGATCTTTAACACGATGTCTAAGGCTCCCTCGGGACTTCCCAGGTGGCTCGGTGGTAGAGAAGCTGCTTACAATGGAGGAGATGTGGGCTTCATCCCTGGGTCAGGAAGATCCCCTGGAGGAGGGCATGGCAACCCACTCCAGTGTTTTTGCCTGGAGAATCCCATGGACAGAGGAGCCTGGTGGGCTACAGTCCATGGGGTTGCAAAGAGTCGGATATGACTGAAGTGACTGAGCACACACACACACACACACACACAGACACACACACACACACTATGGCCCCCTCCACATCCTCGCAGACCAACCGCCACTACCCACTTGGGGGCCACCAGGGTCGTCTGCGTCACTGTCCTGTTTATAAGCAGCTATGCCAGCTGCAGACCCCGTGTCCTCTCTCTCCCTATGGCCAGGACCCTGGGGACCCAGGGCTCAGGGCTGGTTTGCAGGTCCATGGCTGTGCAGCCCGGATGCATGGCCCAGCCTGGGGACCATGCTGTGCTGACTCTCTGGGTTGCTCTCTTGGGCTCCTCACTGGGCTCTCAGAAGGGCTGTTTTGCACTCAGCACCGTGAGCTTCTTTGCTGACCCTCAGCTTCCCGGGGCCCTCCTCTGAGCCCTCTGGAATGCATGGTTTTATTTGCAAAACCTCTTATACTTTCAGCGCTTCTCTGAAGGTTTTCTTTACTCTCTGCCCATCTTGCAGCCTCCTCCTTGAAGATCCTGCCTCTGTCTGTTCTTTCTGAGGTTGGCTCTTTTCTCTCCCACGCTCTTCTCTTCCTTATCTGTGCCCAAGCAGCTGAAGGTGGCGGTCAGCCTGACCGCTTGCCCTTGGAAATCCCGATTTCTGACTTCAAGAGGGGCCCCCTGCTGCCTGGAAAAGGGTTCTGCTTTCCTCCCTGTGCTTCCTTCCCTTTTCTCCTAGACAGTTTCTTAAATACTCTCTCCTCTCTCGGACTCTGGATCTCTCCCTCTCAGCTGACGGCTCCTGAGATGCTGTTGCCTGGCTCCCCCTGACCTGGGACATTCTCACCGCAGGTTTCCGTGTGGTTCCTTCCTTCTTTCTTCGGGTCTCTGCTCAGACATTCCCGCCTCTATTTCCACAGCTCCTGGTCCTGATTCATCATTCCTGCTTTATTCCTCCCCATTGCACTTATGACCTAAAGTGCCTTGTATTTTGTTAATTTATTTAGATCTGTTCCCCCCACCCCCATCACTAGGCGCATGAGCCATTTCTAAAGTCAGGGGTTGTAGTCTATTTTCTTCACTTCTTTATCCCCACTGCCTGTGATATGGCCTCATCTGTCAATGTTTGCTGGATAAATAATCAAAACACAGAGACCACTGAGTATCAAAGTCAAGGTTAAATCCAGGCACTAAAATGAATGTGCTTAAATGAATATGCTTAACTCACAGGAGAGGTGCTTTTGGCCTCTTTTGGCCTTCGATTTAGAGTCTTTTAAATCTCAAATGAGCCTGGTTATTTGATTTCCTGAGTGACAACAGCTGGAAGCAAATTGGAAGTGGCGGGGGATGGATGAAGCAGCACAGGCCATGAGCTCCGATGGCCCAGCTGACAGGGTATCATCTCGGGCTCTGCAAACACATAAGAACCAAGAAGTAGCACCTTGTGAGCCCACGGGGTACACGTTCACAGTGGCTCGTTCTCACCAGCCCTTGAGGAAATCACTGTGTTTGAGAACGCAATCACCGGGCTCCACAAAGATGACCTTGAGTCAAGAGAAACAAGCATACTCCAAATGTTCTTTTAAAGAAAGTGTTCACTTGTGTAAAATATTTCAGAAAGAATTCCATCACATGTGGTTAAATTTTCTTAAAGCATTGGTTCTTAAAGCATGTATAATTTGAACATGACTTGTCCATGGATGGGGAACATAGCTAGTTCTCCCAAATGCCAGGTAAATTCTTTCCTGAATAGTATATGGTCCTTTAAAGACTCTTTCAGCTGAGCTTAGGGAATAGCTACAAACCACAAAAGACACAATTAAAGGACATTTAGACCCCAGCTCTGCAGCACCACCAGGAGTGACCCAGGGCACAGACGCTGAGGACTTGATGTGGACTGCGTATTAGCACAGACACCAAGCAGGGGAACCGAAGCAGGGCCAGCGCGATACATTTTCCAGATGAGCGAATTTTCTGCAGAACAAATGTTCAGAACTGTTGACCTTTCAGTTGACCTTCTCTTGCCTTAAACTGTCATTCCTTCAGATTGCTGTTACCTCTCTCCTCTTCCTCTGAGAGCTCTCTGCAGGCTGACATCAGGGGAGACGCTTCACACGTGGGCTGGGGGGTCCTGACAAGTGTCCAGCAGTGACCCAGGAAAGGAAAGACGGCAGTGACTCGCATGGAAGACAGAAGGGTGCGTGGCCCTGTGCTAGGAAATGTGTGACACGTTCAGCAAAGGGGTCTTGCTCCTGTCTGTGGGCACCCCCCCGCTCCCCTTAACAGACAGCCTCCATCCCTCGCCCTTGGCACATGCTGGTGAGCATTAGGAGGCAGTGGGGCTCCTCCTCCTTGATGTTTCCAAGGGCATCAGATAAGGTGGTGCAGCTCCTCCTTGTTTCCAGCCCTCCCTTGCCTCTGGAGCCCTGCAGCAGGGGTCCAAGGTTTGCCTCCAGGGGGACTGCCATGCTGTGAGGAAGCTCAGGCCACGTGGGGAGTCTGCTTGCGGGGCTTTGATCAGGGGGGCATCGAGCCCCCTGCAGACAGCAGCGTTCACTGCTGTCAGAGTAAATGTGAGAAGCTGCCTCCAGGTGCTTCTAGCCCCCAGCTGTGGAGACACCCCCTTCCCACCACCCCTTTCCCGGCCTGAGCATCCCCAGCTGAGACCCTGGGCATCACAGGCCAGAAGCGGTCCTCCTGTGTCTTCCAATCCCTGGTTACAACTAAGTGGTTGTTTGAAGCGGCTGCATTTTGGGGAACTCTGTTGTGCAGTAACTCGAACATGGCTTAGATGGGGGAGGAGGCAGAAAACGGAGCTAGAACAATATTCTGAGCTGGCTCCGGAGGGCTCTTAGATGCCAAGTCTAGGAATCTGGATTTTTATTTTGTAGACCTGGGGTTGGCAAATTTTTTCTATAAAGGGCCTTATAGTAAATATTTTAAACTTTGTGGGCCATATCCAGTCTCTGTTGCATTTTCTCCTTTTTATTTATTTTTTTACTATCCCATAAAAACTTAAAACCATCTTTAGTTCAAGGGCCGTATAAACACAGGCAGCTGGCCAGATCTGACCTTCAGGTTGTAGTCTGCCAGGGCTGTCATCAGCAACGTGCAGCCAAAGAGGCTTTTAAATGAAAGAATAGACTCTTCTGATTTTAAGTCTAACCTCAACCACCGTGAAGTACTTTCCAGATGGTATAAGAGAAATATATCGATAGAGCACGTGCATTTTAAAATTCAAGAGCTGGATACAAATTAATATTTGCTGTGTTCAGAGCTGATGTACAAAGGCATATTAACAAGCGTCAAAAGATATAGGATAGAAACAGCTAATTTTTATGTCTAAGACCCTGGGCCATATAAAGACTTTGAAATCTTATTGTCTAAATAACTGACACGTTTATCATTATTTCTAACATGTCCTTTATCAAAAGTTTTGTTTGAAGTTGAGAATCTTAAATGTTGTTATTCTCTTTGCCCTAGGACATTCTTAAAATGGAAATGTGTTGGCTCTCTGCTTTTTCAACCAAAATCTTTTGAAATAAATAATGATCCTAACAGTTTTATATCACACCATCTGTGCTGGGTAAAAGTTTGTAAGGAACCACTAGCTACAAAGTGCAATATCTTTTGGAGCTTGTGCCATGTATGGGTCAGGGGATCGAATACAGCTTTGCAGAAGTAGACGGGATCACACATTGTAATTTCCTTTAAATATCCATAGAGATTAGCTTAAATTATTCTCAAACTGCTTATGGATTGGAGTTGCATTTCAAGGCTTCCCAAAATACACCTAATAAAACGATGCTTGGTGCAATCAGTTTTATTCTGGAAAAGCGGTTTTGTGCTGGGAACATTTAGTTCACTTAATTTTGCCACAGGCCATCAGAGAGAGAATACAATCTATTTCACTTAAATGTGAGATAGCAATTTCAGCTCAAATGGTCACTATAGAGAGATAACATAAAAGACGGATTGAAAAATACATATAAAAGCTTTGGCAGGTCATTCAGTCTCTTCAGGCCTTAGTTGCTTTATCTGTAATATGGGAATGAATGAATGGCTGAAGGAACAGTTAATGGGCCCCAGGTAAGTAAATTCAGCTACTCCATTCATATCGCTCTGTTGTTTTTTTACAACAGCTTTGTGAAACATAATGCTATTTACATTTCATTGATGATACAGCTGAATCTCATCTTTTTGCTTTGTGAAGTGGTGAGACATAAAATGAGGTAAAGCAGGTGGAAACATTTTGAGAGATGCCAAGAAAAATATTCATTACAACTCTATGAAAAGTATTCATTTCACAGCTCACAGGAAAAAAAGTTGTCAATTTCTTATTAAGGTTGAATTTCTTTTGTCCAGGTCAATTAAAATAATACTTTTCTTGGTGGAATCTACTGGTTGCAATTATAAGTTTCTTTAAGCAGCTTCTTCTGAATTAAGCCAAAGCCAAGCAGATCCATTTCTCATAAGATGTTTTACTTGGTTTTATAAAGTCATATTATTTACTGAGTGAAGGATGTGGGACATTGGTTTTCTGCCATGACTGTAACTGAAGCTACTTTGGGTCCATAAGTAATTCTCTGTTCCTTTTTATTCCTTCTCTTTCTGTCCCAACTTATCTCAAATGATGATCCTTCTACAGCCTGGTAGCACAATGATTTTAGCCTCATGCCTAGGTTTCTTCAATGCCACTGGTCCTTTCACAAGGGTGCTCTCATGGATCCAGTGATTGAGCCAAGAAGCATGTGCATCTTTTAGGTTATTTGTGATTCCTGTTCATATTCTCACCCTTTCTTTTTAAAATGAATAATACAGTTGAAAAGACTCAGTCAGATCAAATGGGCATTCTAGTGTGGGGGTTAAACGCATCAACTCCCACCCCACTTTGCTTAGATTCAAATCACAGCCCTAGATTATCAGCTGTGTGACACTGGGCACATTACTTAGCCTCTCTCTGCTTGTATTTCCTCCTCTGTAAAATAAGGATGTGAGTAATAACCCTTAATCTCATTGTTAAGAGTGTTAGCATATCTAACACCTCAGAGCAGTACCTGACAACTAGCAGTGCTCAGGAGATGTTTGCCATGTTTACTGCAGTTTTACAGCTGATTATAGTAGGTGGTGTTCACCACGTCATGAGGCTTCATGGGTAACACTTCTAGATCCATCCAAGGAGGCACAGCATGCACGTGTCCATTATAAATTTTGAAAATTGCAGAAAATTCACTTGGCTATTTTTCCTTGCTTCAAATTAAAAATGTATTAACCTTTATCATTTGGAAATCAAGTGAGTGTTTGGATTGTAAATCTAGACACTCAGGGTTATATGCAAGAGGTTAAAAAGAGAGATTAATATTACACAGAAGCACAAAGTGACTGTTAAAATTATCATACAGTCTTGGCAGTAATGTGGTCCAGGGACCAGCTTTTCCAGATGATGATAGAGCCCTGGATACCTGCTTTGTTTCTCCCCTTTAAAACCAGACTGTGTCTTATTCAATAACAGCTATGTTTTTCGCTTGTAAAATGTGTGTCAAGAAAGTTAAGCAGTACCAAGGGTAATAATATATGATTCTCTCCCCAAAATAAAATGATCTTTTTTATTACTTTTAGACTATATCACCCAATTAACTCTTAGGTCCATACTTTTATGTTATTCTCTAACATTTCAAGAAAAATGTCTGGTCTTGGTGGTCTCTTTGTGAGGTTCTGGCTGAATACTAAGATACCAGACTAGCTTTGGGATAAGAAGCCTCGTATGTGTGTATGTGTATGTGTGTGTTTGTAGGAAGAAATACACAGGAGAGAGTGCTGGAGAGCTGTCATGATATGGGGCAGAGAGAGGGAGTTCTTTTTAGTTCCAGGCTCCGACCAGTATGCTGAGCAGCGAGCTGGTAGAAGCTCACCCACTCATCTGCTGGTGTGTTGTAGGCAGCTCAGGACACAGAGAGGTGGAGGCCAGTGTGTGAAGTTCTGAGCATTTCTGGGAGCATGTGAGCTGTGGCTGCACGTGGGGGCAGGGAGATGGGGGTGGCAGGCATTCTCCTGCAAAGGCAAGCCCTCCTTAGAAATTCCACCAGTGCAGACTCAGTTCTTAACACAAGACTCTTTTTCTGGAAATAGAACCAGATGCAGGAAATGGAGTTGAGAAAAGCTGAGTTAGCAACTACGCAGAATCAGAGCAGCAGGGCCAGGATGACTTCAGAGACACCAATGTCATAATCATACTAGACTCATTTTTTTAAAGACGTTCCCTATTGGGGATGGAATGGCAAATTGATATCAAAACCCTGCTGAATGCCAGTATGATTTTGTTTAAACTGTGTTTTACATCAGATATGTGGGCTCAGTAATTTTTAACCCTTTTATTGTCTTCATGAGATCCCAATTTACATAACATCTCAAGGTACCTGAATTAGGTTGCTATCAGGTATGCTTGCCATGTGACAAATCAGCCCAGGACCTAGCTTAAACCAGTGTACGTTTTGTCTCCTTTTCTGGGCTCAGAAGTCTGGACTCAAATTGATATCAAAACCCTGCTGAATGTCAGTATGATTTTGTTTAAACTGTGTTTTACATCAGATATGTGGGCTCAGTAATTTTTAACCCTTTTATTGTCTTCATGAGATCCCAATTTACATAACATCTCAAGGTACCTGAATTAGGTTGCTATCAGGTATGCTTGCCATGTGACAAATCAGCCCAGGACCTAGCTTAAACCAGTGTACGTTTTGTCTCCTTTTCTGGGCTCAGAAGTCTGGACTGTCTGCTGACACTCTTCCCTGAGGCTGGAGTCAAGGTTCTGCCCAGGGCTGTGGTTTTGTCTGAAGTCTCGATTAGGGAAAGAGCCACACTGAACCTCTGTTTCGAGGTCTCTTTATTGAGGCTGCTGGACTGAGGGCATCAACGTGTTGCTATCTGTTGACCAGAGGCCACCCCCTGTTCTTTGTGACATGGGCCTTTGCAACAGGGCATGTGCCTCACTAAAGCTAGAGAGAGAGAGAGAGAGACAGAGACACAGACTGCTAGCAAGACAGGAGTCACAATGTTTTGTAACCTCATTGTGGTTCCCAGTATTCCTGGGATCTGCTGAGTAGCAGCGGTTACTCAAGGGAGGGAATCACGCACGGCTGTAGACACCCGTGGGGCATCACCAGCTGGCTTAGGGCTTCTGCCACACCATTCCCTCTGCACTGAGCGGGCCATGCAGCAGGAGGAGGCCCAGGGAAGCTGCGGCCTCAGGGAAAGTTCCTCCAAATGCACGTAGGTGAGAAGATGTTCCTTGCTTGTGCTCTTGAGAAATGTAGAGGTGGCGTGACCGTGGGGAGGATTAAATAAAATCTTCATAACGTGAGTGCTAAGCACAGCCTCATGTCCAACGAGGGCTCCATAAGTTACAAGACCCTTCATCACCGCAGCAGCTGCCCTTGAGAGAGGGCCTGCGCTCTTTCCAGCCCCATCTCTGGCTCCTAACACCCTCTCTGTTTCTGAGCAGCCCCACAGACATTCCTTAGGTTCTAGCATGTGTCAGACACACCCTGCCCCTCCCAGACATCCCTCAGGTTCTACATGAGTCAGGCACACCCCACCCCTTCCACCAGCACCTCTGGACTGCCCGGCAGATGCTCCTCACCTCCAGCATCAACCTCAGCGTCACTCACCCGGGAAGTCCGCCGCGGGCGCCCTGAGTCTGGGCTCTGTGCGTCTCCTCCGCGGGCGTCTGTGGCATTTTGTGCTGCTCTAAGCTGCAGTTCCTCCTCTGCCCCTTCCCTCTTGTCTTCCTCCTTCTCTCATTACTGCTGCTGCTGCCACTGCTACTATTATACCTTTTATTATTATCATTGCTGCTGCTGCTTCTGTCACGATCCCATTTATGAACTGAATTATCCCTGCCTATGAGGAAGCATGTCCGAGGCCCCTGGGAAATTTGTGGAAAGAGAAAAATGGGATGGCAAAGACAGAAATGAAGGAGGCCTGCAGATGGTACCACCTAGGTAGGGCATGGAGCAACTCTAGCCACGCCACTAGAAGGCGATGCCAACCCACCTGCTGCTGCTGCTACGGGTACTACCATCACCATTATTGCTACTGTTACTACTGCTGGTACTAATATTACTGTTACTACTGCTGGTATCTGGGAAATTTGTGGAAAGAGAAAAATGGGATGGCAAAGACAGAAATGAAGGAGGCCTGCAGATGGTACCACCTAGGTAGGGCATGGAGCAACTCTAGCCACGCCACTAGAAGGCGATGCCAACCCACCTGCTGCTGCTGCTACGGGTACTACCATCACCATTATTGCTACTGTTACTACTGCTGGTACTAATATTACTGTTACTACTGCTGGTACTAATATTACTGTTGCTGCTACTACTGTTACTACTGCTACTGCTGCTGTTAAGTCACTGCAGTCGTGTCTGGCTCTGTGCGACCCCATAGACGGCAGCCCACCAGGCTCCCCCGTCCCTGGGATTCTCCAGGCAAGAACACTGGAGTGGGGTGCCATTTCCTTCTCCAATGCATGAAAGTGAAAAGTGAAAGTGAAGTCGATCAGTTGTGTCTGACTCTTCGCAACCCCATGGAATGCAGCCCACCAGAGTCCTCTGTCCATGGGATTTTCCAGGTGAGAGTACTGGAGCGGGGTACCATCGCCTTCTGCAGTTTTGCTACTGCACCACTATTACTACATTCATGAGAAGTCTTATAATTATCCAAGTTTCCCTGAATTCAAGTTTTGGGGAGCTGAAGCTATTTCTGAAGCTACCAGTTCTTGATAGTTACTCTTTAGACTCTTAAAGTCAGTCGTTTGATCTTAGACTGCTCGCCTTGGCGTCACTGAAGTAAAACATTGTCAGATGCTCCTTGGGAAAGGCAATATTTTTATTCTTTGCAGGAATGGTGGTATTAGTTGCTAAGTCGTGTCTGACTCTTGTGACTCCATGGGCTTTAGCCTGCCAGGCTCCTCTGTTCTTGGGATACTCCATGCAAGGATACTGGAGTGGGTTGCCATTTGCAGGAACAGTGACTTTTAAAGGCTCCTCTCAGCCAGACCTTCCTACCCAGGTGCCCTCATCTGGCTCCGCTCTGCCAAGGCTTCTGCCAGTGTCTCCTCCTGTCAGAGACACCCCCAGGCTCAGGATCTACAGGTTAGCCTGCTGGTGGGAAGTCCTTGGTTGGGTGTTTTGCCCTTTTTAAAATAATGAAATTCAAAATGTCAGAGAAACAGAGAGAGAGAGTCACTGGTTAATTTTTCTTCTTCTCTAATATAGTGATGTATATTATCAGAACCTAAAAGTTTGTCTTTTCTGCATTTATTATTTAAAAAATATATGTATTCTATTATGTATTAGTTTTCTAATGGGTCTTCTGCCTTTTACTGGGCCTGGTTCCTTTTCCAATGATGGATACTAGCCTTTTGATCTCATGGGCAGTCTGGACTCCGGGAAGGAAAGGTGGGGCTGAACCCTTTTGTCACCATGGTGACCTGGATCCAGTGTTTTCTGGAGGCTGTCCCTCTCTCTCGCTCCCTCGCAATTTCAAATTCCACCTGGATTTAACATTGTAAATAGAAGTGGGAGAACTTAAGCTCTCTCCTAATGCTACGTTGTCAGTAAAATGATAGACTAAACCCACCATAAAGACTCAAAGGTCCTGAATGTTTGTCTGTGATTTGTAAGTTACTGTGTTATTTAGTATGTTATTTAATGAAACTGTCTTTGTCATGTTGATGCTACATAATTTCAGCACATGCTATTCTGTATTGGCTTCGTTTTCACAAAGCAATTAGTTGTAAACTTAGTTATGGGTTTCCCAAATGGTGCTAGTGGTATAGATAGTTTAAGTTGAATTTCTGCTTCTCACAAACAGGTCATTCTTTGGAGAATAATGGCATTTTAAAAACTGTCCTTGGGGGAGTGAAGAAAGAGAGAGACACTGAAGATATTTCAGGGATGGTCAGGAAGAGGGGGTCCCTGGTGGAGAAGTTTGGGGAAATCCAGCAGGGGGTGGAGTCACAGATGATTTAGAGAGGAGGGTCAGATGTGTATAAGAGACAGGGTAGAAGATGCTTATTCACTCCCTGGGTCAGGAATATCCCCTGGAGAAGGGCATGGCAACCCACTCCAGTGTTCTTGCCTGGAGAATCCCAGGGACGGGGGAGCCTGGTGGGCGGCCGTCTATGGGGTCACACAGAGTTGGACATGACTGACGTGACTTAGCATCAGCAGCAGCAGCAGAATAACAATGTCTACTTAAAATTAATGTTAAATTACTTTATTTAAATATAGAAAACTTGCCCAGTTTTGTTAACCATCTATCTAAGCATTTTCTTATTTTAGGTCTACTGTAAATGAATTTTTAAAATTTTTTTCCTTTTTTTGTTGTTAGAATGAGAAATAGTGACCACATATCTGTGATCTCATTTTTGTAGTTGCTTTGAAAATTCTTTTTCTACATAGGCAATCAGAGCAGCTGTGAAAAAGGCTCTTTGACTTTTGTCTTTCTATGTGCTATTTATTCTTCTTGCCTAATGTCATTGAGATCCCCAGGACACCTTTGTATTTATGTTATTAATACACAGTATATGTAAAAACATTATTACTTTCTAAAGAGTAATATGTCTTTTAAGTAAATTACGAGAAAAAAACCTATTTACAATCTTTTATATTTACTGAAATATCTGCTGGATCCAGGGCTCTTTCTTGCTTTGTGTGGATCCATGTACCATCCATCTGGTGTTATTTCTTTCAGGTTTGAAGAACTTCCCTTCAGTACATTTTATAGCTCAGGTCTGTTGGAGAAAAATTTCAGTTTTCATTTTTATTTGATATGCTTTCTTCTTTAAATTAACATTTTCAAGGATATTTTCCACTGAGTGTAGATTATTTTTTATTTTTAGCACAAAATGTAGGACCATCGTCTTCTGGCTTCAATCGTTTCTAATGAGAAAGTCATCATTTCTGTCATTTTCCCCCCCGTGTATAATGTATTGCTTATCTTTAGGTGAAAAACCTAGATTTTTCTCTTTAACTTTGGATTCTAAAAAATTTACAGTTTAGCAAGATTCGTGATGAGCCTAAGTGTTGTTTTCTTCTTTATTTTGCTCAGATTTTATTGAACTTTTTAAATTATTAGATTATGTATATCAGGACATATAAAAAATTTTAGCCCTTATTTCTTTAAATATTTCATTTTCTGTCCCATTCTCCTTCTTCTCATTCTTGGACTGAACTTACGGGTATGTTAGACTGCTTGGCCTTTGCCCACAGTTTATTAAGACTGCTGTTGCTGCTAAGTCACTTTAGTCATGTCCGACTCTGTGCGACCCCATAGACGGCCACCCACCAGGCTTCCCTGTCCCTGGGATTCTCCAGGCAAGAACACTTTCTCCTCTTCTTCAGATTGTATTATTATTCCCATTGACCTTGTTTTCTCCCTGTTGCCTCTAGTTTATTGTGAAGCCCAGCTATTAACAGCTCATTTAAGATACTGTACTTTTTACTTTTACAGTTTCTATTTGTTTTCCCCATTCATTCATTTCTATAAGTTTATTTTTCTTCAGGTTTTGAAACATATTTATTATAGCTGCTGTACATCTTGGGCTTAGTCGCTATTGATGTTGTTTTTCGGCCTAATTTTGGGTCACGTTTTTTGTTTCTTTCCATGACTATTGATTGTTAAAATTGTAGTCTGAAAACCCTAACACACTTTGAAACACTCTGAATTCGTTCTAGGAGGCAGAGAACTTCTCTGGAATCAAACTCTAACCTCTGTCTCTGCCACAATTGGCAGTGGCTGAAATTCACACTCAGTTCTTTCTGGGATTAGCTCCCGTGATTTTTTGGGGTCCCCTGGAAATCTCCCTGCACATGTATATTTAGCAGTCTGCCGGTGATTTGGGCAGAGCTTATGGCAGATTTTGGTGTTCACTTTAGTGGCTCCCTCTCTTCCAGGGTCTCACTCTCACTTTCCAGATGTTCCACCCTGAGCCATAAGGAGATTGGGGGATGCTCTTCAACAAAAAGGTGAAAATTCATAAATCTCACCACTGCTTTCTTATGTTTTAAATGTAGTCTCCACCTTTACTGATTGCTTTTGAAATATTTTGTCTAGGTGTTATAATCGTTTTCTGGGAGAAGGTCCAACCAGCCTATTCACCAGAAGCTCATGCTTCCTGTTCCTGGAAGCTGGACCCTCCTTCTAAGGTTGATGATTAAGTTCTTTGTAACACACAATTCCCATAATCCTGGCCTACACATACAATTGTCATCATCATCAAATCAACAGCAGCATCATTTACTCTTTAATTAAAATCAGTGTGTGACAACTCTAATGTACAAATGAGCTGCTGATAGTATCACTTATTGACCTACTTGTGGTCAGCTAAGGAATGCCCTCCAGAGATGTTCGGGCCAGATCCCGGAACCTGAGAGTATGACCCACACGGTGAAAGGGCCATCCCAGCTGCAGTTAAGGATGTTGAGCTGAGGAGGTTCTGTTGGAGTATTCAGGTGGTCTGGAGACAGTCCAAGGGTCCTCACACACAGAAGGCCAGAGGGTCAGAGTGGAAAGAAGGCCACTCAAAGATATTCTTACTGACTTTGAAGATGGAGGAAGGGGCCATGAGCCATGGGACGCAGGCAGCTCCTTGAAGCTGGAAAAGGCAAGGAAAGAGATTCCTCCTGGGGCCTGCAGAAAGAATATAGCCTTGCTGATGCATTGACTGTAGCCCCATAAGACATATTTTGGATCTGATCTCTAGAATCTGTGTTGCTTGAACCCACTAAGCTTGCGGTAATTTGACATGGCAGGTACAGCAAAGTAATACACAAATCACCAAAATGATTTTATCCATGGCATTCACACCTTGGATCTAGGTGATATTGGTGACTGGATCCGGCCAGTGGGATATGGGAAGAAGTAAGATGTCAGCTCCAGACCAAGAAGGGGGTCTGTGTGTTCACCATTTGTGAGTCAGAAACCATATCCAAGAAACTGGAGAGAAGACAGTTATTCTACCAACTAGTCACTTAAAAATTCTAATGCTGGCTTTATTACAGATAGTTCATAAGAGAAACAGAAACTCAGGAGAAACAGTATGAGATGTTAAAGTGAGGAAGGGGCCTGGATCCCACCCTTCCTCCCAGGAGCAAAGCCTGCCAGAAGCATCTACACTAGACTCCCCAAAGCAAGAATGGAACCACTGGGTGGTGCCTTGGGGAGTTGGGGGTGGTGATCCAAGGAACTCTGGTTCTTCATGTCTCAGTGCAGACAGAATCCAGTTCAGTTCGGTTGCTCAGTTGTGTCCAACTCTTTGCCACCCCAATGGACTGCAGCACGCCAGGCTTTCCTATCCATCACTAACTCCTGGAGCTTACTCAAACTCATGTCCATCAAGTTGGTGACGCCATCCAACCATCTCATCCTCTGTCATCCCCTTCTCCTCCTGCCCTCAATCTTTCCCAGCATCAGGGTCTTTTCAGATGAGTCAGCTCTTTGCATCAGGTGGCCAAAGTATTGAAGCTTCAGCTTCAACATCAGTCCTTTCAATGAATATTCAGGACTGGTTTCCTTTAGGATGGACTGGTTGGATTTCCTTGCAGTCCAAGGGACTCTCAAGAGTCTTCTCCAACACCACAGTTCAAAACCATCAATTCTTCAGTGCTAGACAGAATTCAGGAAGAGGCAAAGTGATAGATAAGAAGTGATTTATTAGAATAGGATGCCTGTGAGGATTATAGATAGATTTTTGCTTTCAGTGTGTGCAGAGGAGTGTGTCTTAGGGATCATTAACTTACTGAGCCCGCTGTAAGGCAAGATGTGGGTCTCATGCCACTACTGTTTTATTGTTTGGGGGCATGTCTCAGGCTTCTGCTGCATGGTTTTGTGGTTAAGCAAACCTGCTTTCATGGGTGATCATTAACTAGCAGGGGTCTCTCAGACGTTTTTTGTTACTTAAATCCTAGTGGGATTAACTATTTAATTACCTCCTTTGTCCCTCTGCTTCCCTGGTAGTTAAGATGGTTAAAAAAAATCCGCCTGCAATGCAGGAGACCCTGGTTAGATTCCTGAGTTGGGAAGATCCCCTGGAGAAGGGAAAGGGTACCCACTCCAGTATTCTGGCCTGGAGACTTCCATGGACTAAGCCCATGGGGTCACCAAGAGTAGGACATGGCTGAGCAACGTTCACTTCACTTTTGCTTTGTCCTTTTACTGTCCCTATGACGAAGAAACCTTCATCTCGTTATGCCACTGATACTTGGGGACTGTTAAAGCAGCTGACATGCTTACCTATAGATCACACAGTCATCAGATTAGGTGAGAAAGGCTGGTGTTGGAGAATCCTAATAGTGCTTGGCTACGAATTGTGGAGGGCCCTCGACAGGCTGGGCACTCAACATCCATTCTTCATGTTCTTGTATCACCCTTACAGGATACTTAATTTGTCAGGAGCCCAGGGCTCAAAGAGGTAATGAATTCACCCACCTCTGACAACCAGAAGTTGATGGACTGGAGCTCTGAAGACAGACCGAATGTCATAGTCATGATCATTCACCGCAACACTCTGCTTTTGAAGTTCCAGAACCAGGGACTGCTACAATAATTCAGTCTAACCCCCTCCTTTTATGGAGGGAGACAGAAAGTAAGTAGCAGCGAAGCTGGTTTCTTGAGTTGTATTTTTTAATCATGTGTACTGGCACCGTTCTTAGCGGTAGCCATGTGGAGACACTTTCGGTTGTTGTCATTAAAGAGGCAACATTGGATCTGGTGGGAGGGGCCAGAGATGCTGCTCAACACCCTGCAGTGCACAAGATGCCACCCCCCCACCCCCTGGCCTGAGGATGGCTCAACCCAGAGGTCACTACTGCTGAGGTTGATAAACCCCACTACCTGATGGACATGGGATTCAGACCCAAGGCATCACCACTGCACAGTGTGTCTCTCCACAAAGGCTAATTGCCATTGACCAGGGAACTTGAGGTCACTGTTAACTGACCAACTGGAACCTAGGACACCAGGGAACTTAAGGTCACCATTAACTGACCAGCTGGGAACTTAGGAGACCAAGGAACTTGAGGTCACTGCTAACTGACCAGCTGCGTGTTTAGAGTTGCTCCTGCCCTCCTTCTAAACTCTGTATTCCTGGCAGCTGCTTTCAGAGGACATCCTACTTTCAGAGGCTATCCAACACTCTGGGGCTTTCCCAGGGGGCTCAGTGGTAAAGAAAGTGCCTGCTGATGCTGGAGATGTAAGAGACTTGGGTTTGATCCCTGGGTGGTGAAAATCCCGTGGAGAAGGGAATGGCAACCCACTCCAGTACTCTTGTCTGGAAAGTCCCACGGACAGAGGAGCCTGGTGGGCTATGGTCCATGTTGTCACAGAGTTGGACAGGACTGAAGCGCACACACACCAACGCTCTAGAGGCCCATTTTCTGAGCACCGGGTCTTTTTCTTACCCTCTCTGCTGCTTCACTGCAGGATTTGACTGCGTTGTGTCTTACTCCCATTCTGTAAAGAGTCTCTTGGCTCTTCCTTAACTGGCATTTCTGTGCTGGGGACTTGGGAAACCGACCACCCACTTCTGTCCTTCATTCACTGTGGTCCCCACCTGACCCATGGATAGCCACCCAAATTCCTTCTCATCAAGAAGCCGTCACTCCTCTGTGGTCAGCTTTTATTCCCATTCAGAGCCCCTGAAGTTCATAGCTCTCTGAGAAACAATTTCCAGTCTGGGAGCCCATATATCCTCTGAACCATACCCAAGGTGTTTCAGCCCATTGGAAAAATAAATGACTTCATGGAAAAGAAGGAGAAAGGTATTCTATACAAGAGTTCTCACTCCCACCACCCTAAATGATTTCTGATTAGGAAAAAAAGTAATTCCTCACGCCTGTGGCTCCATGGTTATTTGATATAGGAAGCCTCAAAGTTAGACAACCATGACAGTGACTCCCCACTGGGCTTTGAGCCTGTCCACCTGTGAGTCCATTCTTGTGCTGACTCCAGGGAGGACTGATTTGTCCATCTTCTGGTAAACGATGGGATTTGTGACCCTTTGTGATTTCCTTTAGAATAAACTTCTTTGTCCTTAAGATCACTATTGTTTTCTAGGAAACTGCTGTTTGTACCATGGAATGCTACAGTGTCCCATTTTTACAGGTGAATGCTAATCAGTAGCAAGGATGTGTCGTGTTCCCACAGGTGCACTGGAGAACTTCCTCTCATTGCACCTCACTTCCCTGAGGTTTTCTGGGTATGTTTGGAAGCCCTCTGCAGAGAGAATGGGAGGTGATGGGTTCATTTTGGGAGAGTGACCTGAAGCAAATGGAAGGTCTTGCTGAAGCCGGATGTAGTGAGAACATTTCCAGGGGCTGTGAGCTTCTTCCTTTGGTGGTAGGACTTTCACATCGCACTCACTTTCTTCCAGCCGCCAGCCTCCACCCACTTGAATATGCACCTCCAGGGTCTTAGGGCTAGACTTTGAGGATCCCTGGACTGTGGACTGCTTGCTACCTGCATCCCTACTTGCAGAACCAGCCTGAGTTCTCCCGGCCCAGGGGTCTGCTTTGCTAGAACTCATTACCTGCTTCACGATGATGAGGGCAGCAACCTAGAGGCCAGGCCACTTTGAGGGCAATGATGTAAGTTCTGGATGCATATTTATATTCATTTCCTTGCGGCCCACGTCTGGGCAGGTTCCCTAAGGTCTGTGCTTTAAGGGCAATCAGTGCTACAGACTGCTTGTAAGATGGTCGTGGAACTAGTCTCAGCTTCCACCCATGTTGATCCCTTTTGTCTGAAGCACATTGCTAAGCCCTTGAAATGTGGGTCTGGGTCGAGTTCAGCAAACTTACATGTGATCCCCAGAGCAGTGTAGGCTGTATGCCCAGCTCATTCAGTTATGACTGTTACTGTTCAGTTGCTCAGTTGTGTCTGAATCTTTGTGACCCGAAGAACTACATACAGCACACCAGATTTCCCTGTCCTTCACTATCTCCAGGAGTTTGTTCAGACTCATGTCCGTTGAATCTCTGATGCCATCCAACCGTCTCAATTATGATTAGATAATTGGTTAATATCTCTGGGTCTTTCGTTTCTGTTTCATTTTCTCTAAGCAATGTATTGCACTTTTGGCAAGGTGCTAAACCTGGTTTAAACAATTTAAGAAAGCTTGAAGTTATCTTTGCCACCAGTACAGGAGGTGACATCACCAAGGCACTCTGTAAATATCACCTCCACCCTCACAACACACCAGGAAGCTAATGCTAATTTTGAATGAGGGCTGTCCAAACTTGAAATGAGAAGTTGACCTGTTAACAAATTAAACGGCAAGAATGGGGGAACTGAGGTCTGGGTACAGTGGGGTTTTGTTGTTGATTTATATTGTCATTAATTATATTCATTTTTTTGTTTTTCTTCCCAGAGGTTGCTGTGATAGACACTTAAGAAAATTCAAAACAAAAATAAAATGTGCTATCAGTTCAGTTCAGTTCAGTCACTCAGTCGTGTCTGACTCTTTGCGACCCCATGAATCGCAGCACGCCAGGCCTCCCTGTTCATCACCAACTCCCAGAGTTCACTCAGACTCGCGTCCATTGAGTCAGTGATGCCATCCAGCCATCTCATCCTCGGTCGTCCCCTTCTCCCCCTCCCCCAATCCCTCCCAGCATCAAAGTCTTTTCCAATGAGTCAGCTCTTCGTATGAGGTGGTCAGAGTACTGGAGTTTCAGCTTTAGCATCATTCCTTCCAAAGAAATCCCTACCTAAGGCTTTTTTTGTTTTGATTTTTACAAAATGCATATGCGATTTAGGATAAATTTCATCCATATGTTTTAGATTCACTTAACTGAAATCACAAAAGTTTTCTTTCCTTTTTTTTTTTTTTGGTGAGCTCTATTTGATTCTCCTTAAAATCTGTCTTGAATTTATTTATAAGACTCCCCTTTCTTTCCTTTTGTAAGTACCATGTCACTATTTTCCAAAGGCAAATGAACTCCATCTAGAGAGTTGAGGGTTTTTGTGGGAATTTGAAGAGCCCTGCATTTTTACTGGGGGCTTCCCAGGTGATGCTAGTGGAAAAGTGCCCGCCTGCCAGTGCAGAAGATGTAAGAGACCTGGGTTCGATCCCTGGGTTGGCAAGATCTCCTGGAGGAGGGCATGGCAACCCACTCCAGTATTATTGCCTGGAGAATCCCTTGGACAAAGGAGCCTGAAAGGCTACAGTCCATGGGGTCACAAAGAGTTGGATATGACTGAGCAACTTAGCATGCATGTGTTTTGATTAGAAATAAATTTTGTCCTACCTGGTGAGCTCACTTGTGGTCAGACAGGATACTCACGCAGCTGCACAGACACTTTGCCATCCCTAGGCTGCAGGTCTGCAGAGCAGGAAAACTCGCTGCTGAGATGTACTTCGTCAACTTTGTTCCAAATCCAGGTCTCAGACTGACTTATTTTCCTCCTGTAAGGGGAACTGCTTGTGCTTTCTTCTGCCTCCTTTCCTCCCTTTTACTCGATTCCTTTTTTATTTTCCTCCCCTGCAGAAAGTCACCCTGGCAAGGATGCTTCTAGGTCCAGTGGTGGGACCTGTAAAAGCCACCAGGAGCCGCAGAGGATGAGGGAGAGGAGCCATGCCCAGAGACGGCAGTGGTGCACAGACGCGGCTGGTAGTGGGTGTGCAACGTGAACACGAGGCGTATCCATCAGGAAGTCTGGGAGCAGAAGTCTCCTTTCACTCAACTTTTGAGAATGTGCCTCTTTTGTGTCTGCAAGATGCTAGCAAACACACAGCGCTTGCCTTAAACAGTCATGGTTCTGCTTTCTGAACCAGAGTATAGTCTGGGGGATGTTGTGAAGTTTGGGAGTGTGCTTCTAGAGGGAGGGTGTTTTCTGGGAATGTATCCCCAGGGGATAATCTTGATTTCTGCACTTCACCTGTCACCTGAGCTCCGGGCTGGTTCAGTCGGTCTCCGAAACCAACCTGTGGATAAAATTGCGGCTCCCACCCAGGTGAGGGGTGCACCCTGGGAAAGCTTCTTACTGAACGCTCCCTCAGTCTGCTCAGCTGTAGGATGGGATGATAACAATGGCCTCTGCCTCAAGGAATGGGTGGAAGCCTGCAGGACACACAGGAAATGTGAGATGCACTGCTTGGTCATAGCTCTCAGCTTTTGCTTCCTTATTTGGAGAATAAGAAAACTATGTGTGTTGGAGAATAAGAATACTAATGTGTGTATGTGCTCAATGGTGTCCAACTCTCTGTGACCCCACGGAGGGTGGCTTGCCAGGCTTCTCTGTCCATGGGATTCTCCAGGCAAGAATACTGGAGTGGGTTGCCATTTCCTCCTCCATGGGATCTTCCTGACCCAGGGATCGAACCTATGTCTCTTGCATCTCCTGCATTGGCAGGCAGATTCTTTACCCCTGTACCACATGGGAAGCCCCTGGTTAACAACAGTTTTTACCTAATAAGATTATTATAGAGATTAAATAAGATTAAGCATGGAAAACATGGTGTGAGGCATGTAGCAAGTGTAATTAATGTTGTTATCTGTCACATTTGGGCGAACACTTATGAAGAAAGCACTTATTGCTGTATTCTTTCTGTTGGCAAAAAAGTGAAAGTCTAGAGAAATGTGATCATTTTATTTGGTTGTTATTTGGAAGGTGAAATGATGCTTACAATGAATTTTTAATAACACTGGGAAAAGCTGTTGTAAAATATTAAATTTAAAGAGATAAATCTTGAGGTATCATCCAGAAAACCTGTACATAGGGGACAAAAATCTAGAAAAATACACCAATATATTTATTAGCACTTGCCTTTACATATGGCAAGCTAAAAAATGTATATTTTATTCCTACTATTTTTGTATTTTTAAATAATATCTATAGTGACAAAATATTACTTTTAGAAACTGGGGATGGGTCCATGCTTTTAGAAAACATTTAAAAATATTTTTTAGGCTTGGGTTTTATAAACTATCTTCCTTCTTGATAGATCATTCAGTGGCACTATGGTAATTGGAAAAACTGGGCTGTGATAAGTAATTTTACGATGACTGTGTAATATCAGTTCAAGTAGTAAATGAGAGTATTATCCACTCTTGTATCAGGCCCGGTGACCACGCACACCATGATGAAAATTTAATAATTTATTAAGCACAAAGCCCAGCACATACCCGCTCAATAAATATTTATTAAATAAATGAGTAATTGTGTTAAAAATGAGGTTAGTCATTGAAAGAAGGTTCAATCCCTACCATGTCATCTGAGATTGTAAGAGGAGAGATGCCAAGTCAGTTGTTTTAGCAGAAAGACCATCGACTCAGGGCCCGGGCATCTGCTGAAATCGTGCTCTTGGCACTGTGCTTCCTCAGTGGGCCGTGACTTGCTTGCGCTGCGTGTTTTCTTGCATCTTTTCTATCTCTGTGATTCCGAGTGAAATGAGTAAGTGATGATGATGATGAGTTGCACTAGTTTAATGGGAGCACACGGGCTTCCCAGGTGGCTCAGTGGGTAAAGAGCCCGTCTGCTCCAGTGCAGGAAGCCCGAGACTCGGGTTCGATCCTTGGGTCGGGATGATCCCCTGCAGGAGGAAATGACAACCCACTCCAGGATTCGTGCCTGAAGATATGGACAGAGGAGCCTGGCGGGCTACAGTCCAAAGGGTCACAAAGAGTCAGACATGACCGAACAACTAAACAACAATACTGTGAGTACACGGGGAGTTAGTGTGGTGAGCACGAGTCTCCTTGTTTTCCGTTGCAGCTGGAATGAAGACTAAACCCCTCCCAAGAGCTGAAGGGCTGGCGAGGCTGCGGTCTTGGTCCTCCTCCCCTCCCACCCTCGCTCCTCCAACACCATGCGTCCAGGGCTGATCACGCTCCCGATGATCCACACCCTCTCTCCCGCTGGCGGAGGCTGTCACAGCCTCTCTCTCTGCATCCTTCCTTCCTCTCACCTGAGCCTGCTCCCTCCTCTCTCCTGTCAGAGCTCAGCTCAAGCATTACCTTCTCAGGGACAGCCGAGTCTGCCCCTCGCTTCCCAGGCTGGGATGGCCTCCTTTACACACGCTCTGGGGGAACCGGGTTCCCTCTCTTTTGGAACGTTCATCCCAGTTGGTAATTATGCCTCCACCAGCACGATCACTTGATGCCTGTCCCTGTCTCTCACTGTTGTTTGTTTCCTTCACGGGAGCAAATGTAACTGTAGGCTCTTGGCGCTTTGAAAATTGAGGAGACCCACCTCCTGTTTGCTGAACCTGTGATCATTGCTGATAAATTAATTCAAGAATGAACGTGTATTTATTCATCTACAAAAGTAAAGAAGAATATGAAGTCTGTGTGATGGTTAAAGCTGTCTTTACTCTGAATTCCCACTCCGCGGGACACCCAGGCAGTGCAGGCTTGTTATCCGAGTGTCCAAGTTGGAGAAAGCCAGGGCCACGTGCAGGGCAGAGAGTACCTGGCTGGGGAGGCAGGTCAGTGACGGAGCTCCTCCGTGGCCAGAGCTGGACCACAGGTTCTCTGGGTGGAGGAAACACTCACACTTACACTTGCTCTCCTCAGAGGATGATGTGGGGTCAGGTCAGCCCCGCTGGCCTGGGGAGCTTGTTGGCAAGAAGCCAGTGGCTGAGGCCAGCCTGTGTTATTTCCTGTCTCTGCACGTGGCTTAAGCTGTTAGCTCTCTGCCACTTTCTTACTTCTGGTGTCTTCCTTCCAGGACACGGCCCAAGGTTAACCAGGAAAGCTTGGACCTCTGATGAGGGAGACATCCTGAGACTCTATAGTTTGACTGTGATGCATGTAGGTGTGGGTCTCTGTTTTTCTATTTAAACTTCAGTGAACCACTTGGGTCTGTAGATTAGTGTATTTCACCCAGTTTGGGAGGGTTCTCTTCCCCTTTATCACTCTTTACTCTTTGTGAAACTCCTGTGACATGTACTGGTTTCCTTGATGTCTCATACGTATCTTTCTTCAATTAATGTTTCTTCTTTTGTAAATCTTTTAATCTGTGGTTCAGTTTGGATCATTTCTATTGATTCTTGTTCACTTTCACTGAGTCTTTCTTTTACCATCTCACATCCCTTACTTATTGAACCCACTCACTACAGTTTTCATTTCAGTTACTGTACTTTATGGCTTCAAAGTTTCCATTGCTTATTTTTTTTGTAATTCTTATATTTTTATTGAGATTCCCTACTCATGGGGCCATTTTCATTATATTTGTATTTAATTCTTTAACTAGCGTATGCATAATTTGAGTATTTTCAGTTGCTCTGAAGTTTTTGTCTGCTAAATTCTGCTTCTGGGTCCCATTATAGTCAATTTTTGCTAACTACTTCCTCTTCTCCCTCTGAAAATGGGTCACACCTCCCTGTTTTGACAAGCCTCATAAATTTTTTTTTTATTGAAAACTGGACATTTTAGGCAATGAATTATTGCAATTATGAATTTCTTCCCTGAGTGTTATCATTGTTGCTTCTGCTTTTCGTTATATTTATCACTTGCCTAGACTCAGTCTTCAGTATCAGTCTTCCCTATGATGTGCAGCTGGGGAGCTCTTTGCTCATTTTGCTTTTAACTCTTATTTTTATCTTTAGATCTGGATTCTTAAGGGTCACTCCTGCGTCTACATAGTTTATTTTTCAACTGATGATTGTGTAAAGCTTGTGCTCAAACTTTTGGTTCCAGTAAGGCTTCTTCCTTTCACGGGTGGATCCCCATGTAGTGCATTTAATGCTCAGGTGTTAAAAGGCTGCCTGGACTTTCTCCCTCTGCATGTTCTCCCTTCTCTACCCACTGGAAGCACCGTTGCACTCACTGAACAGGCAGGAGGGGTGTGAGCAGCCAAAGAAAGGACCACTGTGGGTTCCCACTATTGGGAACAAAGTTCAGTAGCTTTTCATGAGTAAACCCTCCTCTATTCATTGTTTGCTTTTGGTTACTCTTTAGAACCCTTAGGATGGTTGTTTTGATATTTTTGTCCAGTTTAATATCTATTTTACTGGGTGAAGAGGATTTTCTGACCTCTTCACTTGGATGAAACTTCAAGTCCACCCTCCAAATTTATCTATTTTATAAAGTATATTAGTACAAATATTATAATTCAGTCTTGTCCGACTCTTTGTAACCCCATGGACTGCAGCATGCTAGACCTCCCTGTCCATCACTGACTCCCAGAGCTTGTTCAAACACATGTCCACAGAGTCGGTGATGCCACCCAACCATCTCATCCTCTGTCGTCCCCTTCTCCTTCCTTCAGTCTTTTCCAGCATCAGGATCTTTACTAACGAGTCGGTTCTTTGTATCAGTTAGCCAAAGTATGCTTCAGCATCAGTCCTTCCAATGAATATTCAGGACTGATTTCCTTTAGGGTGGACTGG